>NMUC01000086.1:0-99732 GCA_002319055.1 Knufia petricola | reverse complement strand
GCTGAGCTGCTGCTGCTCTCCCATGCGGCCCAGGTGGCAGGGTCGGTGGACGAAGCCTCGGCTGAGCTGCTGGTGCTCTCCCACGCAGCCCAAGTGGAAGGGTCGGTGGACGAAGCCTCAACAGGAGTGGAGCTAGTGGTGCTCTCCCATGCAGCCCAGGTGGCAGGGTCGGTGGACGAAGCCTCAACAGGTGTGCTTGTGGCGCTCTCCCAGTCAGCCCACTGGGTAGTGTTGGCGGCATCTGCGAGGATTGGTGTTGGGTACCCTGTTGACATGGTTAGCTATGCTCGGCTCGAACACCGCGACAAAATAGTTGTACTTACAGACTGGTGGTCCGTAGGAGAGGCTGATCTCCATCAGGCAGTTGCCATCGGTTCCAGCAACTGGAGTGGCAATAGCGGCGGCGACGGGAGTGGCGACGCTTGACCAGGCGCTCCAGCTTGCATCGCTTGAAGCACTGGGGGTGGCCGAAGCACTGGCGGAGCTCGACCACGCGTCCCAGTCACCATTGCTTGAAGCAGCAGCTGAGCTGGCAGTCTTAGTGATGGTGTTCGAAACAATGAGAACCTTGGAGTCAGTGGTGGTCATGACAGCTGGGGTGCTCTCGGATGACCAAGCTGACCAGGTGCTGTCACCATCCTTGGCGGGCTGGACGGTAAGAGTGACCCATTGAGTGCTGGTGGAGGTAACGGTCTCAGACCAGACGCTCCACGTCTGGCTGTCCTCGCTGGAAGCGGCAGCAGGAGTGCTGGTTGTCGCCCACTCGCTCCAGGTGGTGGCCGGGCCAGTGCTTGTCTTAGCTGCGGGAGTGCTGCTGCTCTCCCACTCGCTCCACGTGTTGGAGTCGGCGGTGGTAGCGCTGGTCTTCGCAGCAGGGGTGCTGCGTGTGGAGGAAGCCCACTCGCTCCACGTAGCTGGGTCAGTGCTCTTTTTCGCAGCCGGAGTGCTGCTGGAGCTGGTCCATTGGCTCCAAGTCGCGGAGTCCTCGCCGGCGGTGCTTGCCTTTGCAGCCGGGGTGTTGCTGGAGGACTCCCAGTTGCTCCAGGTCTGAGCATCGGAGCTGGAAGTCTTTACAGCGTCAGCTGGGGTAGAAGAGCTGGCCCATGCGCTCCAGGTCTGGCTAGCGCTATCGCTCTGGGGAGTGGTGGTCTTGTCGACAACTGGTGTTCTTGAATCAGCTGCTGGGCCGGTCGAAGAAGAAGAGTCCCAGGCGTTCCAGCTGTCAGCAGAGACAGAGCCAAAGAGGACGGCCGCAGCCGCAGCGGTGGTAGCCTTCATGTTGATTGATTGATTGATTGATTTGATCAGGGGTTATTTCACGAGAAGATTATGCCACACTAGGTAAATCGTCGTTTGTTGGTTGTTATTCGTAAAGAATGCCCGCGAAAAGAGTGGCGCGGTAGTTGGAAAGGAAGGTGGTGGTTGAAGCGTTACGCTTGAAGGGCTCGACTAGATCGTGCTCAAGGCCTTGGGAAGAACGAGCAGGAAGGTCGACAGAAAGAGGCGGCGGAAGCAAGCATATACATTGCGAGTGTGTAATTGGCACTAAGGACTGGAGTCGATGGCTGAATTAGCGGACCCATGTATGATGCGCTAAGCCGACGGGGTGTGCAGTGATGATGGTGCTAAACCGGGCAAAACTGGGTAACCCTATCGTGAAGTGGGGGACAGTCCTCAGAAAGCTAATTATTGATTGTCGTAGGGTGATTTGCCTGGTGCTCTTGTACCGCCCTTCCTTGACCGGCGTAGCAATGCCGAGATAGCAATCACATCGTCGCAGTACCCGTCGTGCGGCAAGCTTCCACACCGGCATGCTCGCAAATGACATAGACATGAACCGACCAACGATCATCGCCAACACCACTAGGATGGGAGAAGCTAATCGAAACGAAGTTGTCAACTTCTTGGAGCAAGCAATCATGAATTGCCCGATCATAACGGGAGGTCAACCAGGGCGGTAATCCGAAGAGAATTGCATGATCGAAGACATGGAGACGCAGGCAAAAACGCCGAGCGAATGCAATCATCGTATGAAACAGCGGCTCTCCCTCACCCTTCGAAAACCAAGCGAAGACGCCAGGAGATGCAGTGGAGGGTCCAAAAGGAAATTAACGACGATCCATGTGAGGTCAAAAAGGAGAGGTCCGAAAAAAGCACGATTGGTTCTGTGGAACGTCAAGCTTAATTCTAGCCTCACGCTAGCACCCGGCGCGGTAAAGCATGAGATTACCTCCAACCTCAATTTCACCACGCGATATCTCACCGTGAAGGTGCGCAGCATCAGCTTTGCTCGTTGTTTAGCCTGAATCTCGCAGCATGATAGTGGCCGAGCTCCGATATATCCTTGCGCATATCGACGGATGACAACAGCCGTAGACTCATGGAAATCTCCAAGCTTTCCGGCGTCTGGTCAGGGGTATATTAACTTTCGTGGCACTCGATGCTGCCGGAGCCAGACTCTCGAACTATGCTCGTGCGATGCCACCAGTAGCACAACAGACAAAGTATTTGTTTTTGCGAGCACATCCTTACGGGCCTCCGTCGTGGGGTCCTTCTCCTGTCCTTCCTACCTAGAACGAAAAGAATTCCCTCAATCCGGGACTCAAAGACCGCTGCAAATGAACCACTCGCCGTTTTCCCGCAACATAATCTCCCTAGAGTTTCGACATGTTCTTCGCACGTTCGTCTGTGACTCGCATCATACCCAATAGAATGTTGGACTCACCAACCTTACATACGCGCTCTCGTGTGCGTAGCGCTAATGCAAGCACCCATCTTCGCCACTGACGACTGTGCTTGTACACATGTGGACTAAATAGATCTGAAGTTCATGAGCACAGCCAGCCATCGTTTACACTTTGCTGATCACTTTCGAGATATTACATCACCTCATTCTATTGGAACCCAAGAGGCCTGTCTCATTGGTTGTCGCAACAGCCAGAACCGAAATACGGTGCTCTCAAGCATCCCCCAGTTGAGCCTCAAATTCCATGAGACCCTCCCGAACGCCTCTATCCCATGCTGCCTTCCTAGCCTCGACATCTTCGGTGCGCTGATCTTTCATCCATGCGACATTCCGCACGAATTTCTCCCTGAATGGCTCACTCTCAGCCTTCTGGCCTTCTACGTACTGCCTGCCTGGCTTGAGGCCTTGTCGCTCGAAAGCATAAATACCCTGGAGATGAAGCTTGTATGACTCGACATCAATGATTGCAGCTTGATCGTCGACGTAATCGAGGTTTCCAAAATTCTCCATGTAGGCCAACTTGGGGTCTCTGCTTTGTGGCGGGATATTGCGAGGGAGATAAGTCCGGCGAAGGCGCGCCGAGTCAAGCCCTTCTGTTGGCTCTGACATCGTGAAGGATGCCACATAATACTGCCAGCGAGCTTCGTCGGTCAACTCGTCGGTATCGAAGGTTCCTTCGTCCGGCGGGTACATCCGAATAGTCGTCGATTTGTCCACAGGATTCCATGTAATGCGGAAGACGCCGCCATCTTTGGACAGTTTTTCAACTGCTTTGCGATACTGCAGCTCGATCTTCTGTGTTGTTTCTTCCCTCTCTCTATCCTTGAAGAAGAGGTTAGCTATTTCAAGGGTTTTCTCCTTGGTGTCCGATCCAAGTATGTTCATCATGATGCGCATGATGGCAAAGACCAGTTTGTCAACTGCATACAGCTGCCACCCGTTCTTGTTGTAATACCTGCGTAAAGTGTCTTCAAGATGATCTCTCTCGACTCGGCCAACTAGAACTTCACAGCACATTTCCAGGACTTGCTCGTAATAGGCGCGGTCCCCATCGGTATCCTTGAAGAAATCTTGTGGCGTTTTGTCGACCATACGCAAGGCAAGAGCTGGCTTTCGAGTCATACCTTGTCCTTTGAAGCGGCGGACTGCTTCCACAACACCTTGCTCGTTTTGTTTGATAGCAAAGAGCCGGCTGTAGAGCATCTCAAACAAGCGGAAGAAACAGTACAAATTGGAGTTGGCGTACAAGTTATAACTGTCATGTGGATATGGCTCATTCATGGACGGCTCTTTGCTTGTGGATTCTGTTTGCTTGACTTTGATCCAGTTGTTCGGTTCACTCACGTCTTCTGGTGCTGATGTGTCCTGCTCACCTGAAGTAACACTCATGGCGTCAGGGACTGGGGTCGATTCTTTGCTGGTCGGCGCAAGGCTGTCCTCCTTTCCATTGCGAGCTCTCAGCGCATCTCGAAGTAGTGAGCTGGTCGGCTTGTTGGCTGGCTTGTTCTTGCGAGGCTCTGATGTTTGCGCATCACTATCAACCTCGGATTCGCGGTCCTCAGGTGGACTCAACACTGCCTGGACTGCTGTGTCGACCCGGTCAACAAACGACTCCCGATCTAGCCCGAAGTACCTGATCACAAAATCTTGTAACCACGACTTAGCCTTGGCTTGAATACTCGGCGCGACATCGCTCTTATCAGACTCAAGTCCGGCTAATATGACCTGAGCAGTATCCATCAGAACGTCCGTGTCCTTGAAAGCATATTCGAGCTGGTATTTCTTGCTTCGCACACCTCTGGCACGGGCCTGCTTCTGCTCCTCGTACTTGGCTTGAATTTCGCTCACCAAAGTTTTGTGCTGGAAGGCCTTTCTGTCGGCATTTTTCTGTGCAATGCCTTGGTGGTCCAGACTCTTGTAGAACTGTTTGTTGATCTGGTCTCTCCAGACCTTCTCCCATTCTCGTTGTACTTGTTTCCATTCCTCGAGCTTCTGCTTCAGGCGCTCCAAGATTATGGGCATGATGTGAGCAGGTCGCGCGTACATGTCTTCCAGGACTCTGTTGCCTACTTCTCTGCCATATATTTTGAGTATGACCCGCTTGGGTATAGCTTCACTGGCACCACCGAGCCCTCTCTCCACACGAAAATTGGCGGTCTCTTGCTCGTTGCCTCCTAACGAACGAATTTGTAGCACCAGAGGCTCCATCAGCTGGATTGTGCGTTGACATATCTCGATATGGGAGTCATAATCATGGCGCTCTTCTTCGATTCGGTGAAGCGCCTCTTCGTACTGGTTTTTCCGGTGAGCCACGAAACCACTATCTTCGGAAGCCCACGTAGGATGCGACGCCCAAACATCATTGAGCACCTCGAAGCACATGCCATCGCGGCCTTTGCAGGTTTTGTTCTGATCCCGTTTAGGCAAATGTCGATAGCTCGGACCGAATGCGCGGCAGTGCGCAAGATTTACACGCCCAACGTCTGGACGCACTCGGGCCTCGACAAACTCGTCATGCTCCTCGACACCCAAGATGCCTTTGAAATACGCCATCAGATCAGGGTTGCTGCCAATGAAAGACTGGACCCGATCCGCTAGGGTGTACTTGTCAATGATGTCTTGGGTGAAGAGATTGATCAACTTCAGGAATTCTGCATAGCTGGCTCTGTTGGAAATCTGCTTCTTAGCCCTGTCGAAGAAGCCAATCTCTTCTTGGGTGGTGCTGGCTGTCGGTGCAGGAGGAAGGGGCTCAGGAAGTGCCGGCACGAGAGTTGGGTCGACTGCGGGTGCTACTGCTACTTCAGCAGCTTTGGGCTTTCCATCGAACTTCTGTCTCTTGTTTGCAGGCTGGGTCTCTCCAATGCGCAGTCTCGATTCTTGAGCAGTCTGCGACTGCGGCTGGGTCGCACTTGTGCCAGGCGCTTTGCGCTTCTTGTTCTCTTTGGTTGTACTTGGTGGGTCGAATTGGCCCATTGGGGGCAGCTTGGCTGCCGGTCGAGGGGTCTGTGCTTGAGGTAGAGAGGCACCGTAGCCTGCCTCGTTGCGGACGGAGGAGAGCTCGATTTCTTGTTGCGCGCGTGCTGCAGCTTGAGCTTTGGCGTGTGCTGCAGATTCAGGTAGAAATTGTTTGAAGTCTTCGAGCAGATCGGGAGCTGAGATGAACAATTGCGTGACCTGAGAGTAGACGTCTTGGATCGGTTTCGACTCTCGCTGGTAGGTCTGGAGGATTTCGAGGAACTGCTTGTAGATCTCTGGCTGTTGCGCAAAGCGGTTCTGAGTAGATTGGTTAGCTAAGGCACAAAAGGGTTGAGGCTAGGTGCATTGAGCGCACAGCGCAAGTGTCCAAACAACCAGCACTAACTGAGGACCTGAACAAGCTTACCTTGATCTTATTGACATAGCTGATAGCGTGATTGAACTCCACGGGCCCACCACGCTTCACATCTGCGCCATTGCCGAACAGTCCTCCTTGGGCAGCGAAGAGACCTCCTTGGCCCGGGGTTGGTGAAGAGCCCTGGGCAGGTCCTCGCTGGCCATTCGCAGCTGCGGCGGCATTCTGCAAATGCGACACATTTCTCTGCTCTTGAGCCATAGCTGACTCGTGGTCGTATCGATCTTGCGCAGGTTGGGTGCTCTGATCGTAACCTGGAAGGCGAGCAGCGCGTGCAGCAGGGGAGATTTGCTGACCCCAGGTTCGGTTGCTGTCAACGGTGTCTTGTCTTGAAAGAGCAGGCACACCGTTTGTGGGCGGCACAATATCAAAGTTCCCTCTTCCTCTTGTTTGCAAAGATTGTGTCATGGTCCCACTAGGAGTCGTGACTCTGATTGCATCTGGGTTCTCGTCGGTGCCGCACTCTATGCGATAGCCTGGAGGTAAGAATGTGTTGAACCCTTGGATCAGGGCGGGGTGGCCATTGAACAGCTCTGAAACTCTGTTGATCACGCCTGGAGTGTCAATAGCCTGGCTCTTGAAATCTTTCATGATGTCGAGGAAGCGGTTGTAGACGTCAGGCTGGTCACTAAACCTGACTTTCACTTGGTCCAGGTAGCTCAGTGCATCGTTTAGAATTGGCTGCTGACCGTTTGCGATCTGCTGTTGCACCAAAGCTGGAGAGGGCTGTGTCATGTAAGGCTGGGGAGCAGTCTGGCCCTGAGCTCCGAATGTTTGTGGAGCAGAAGCAGAGGCATTCACGGCACCGGCACCGGCACCACCGTTGCCCAGGAGGCCGTTAGGACCTTGCAGCGAGCCTTGCACCTTCGAAGCTACAGGCTGATGGAGTGGCAGAGAGCCAACATGACTCTGAAGAGGCGCTTGCTGGTCCCTTGACATACGGTCGAGCTGTCTGTCTCTGGCTTCTCTCTCTTGTCGTTCTCGTTCACGCATCTCTTCTCGGGCTCGGATCTCCCTAATCTCCCGTTCGCGACTCATGTATTCGGGTGACTGATGTGGCAGTGCTGTCGGGATGGGATTCATGGCATGCGACTGTGTATGAGGCGGAGGAGGCTGAGTGTTGTACTGCGACTGGTTGGGAGGGCCTTGGGTCAAATCAGCGATGGACAAGCTATGGCCGGCGGGAGCCTGTTGGTGAGTCGCCTGCTGCTGGGGATGGTGATGAGGATAGTTCGAAGAAGGCGGTGGAGGGAGAACATGTGATTGTTGATTCGAGCCGCTGGCTCTAGAGTGAAGATTAGCACTCCTATCCGACACACGGCAGGCGCGATGCGGACTACTCACCCGAATGTGTTGAAGGGTCGACCCGACTGCTGCTGCTGCCCGTCACCCGCAGACGACGCAGCCTGGTTCCGCCAGTGCTCAGCTGGCGTGGAATTCATAATTGCGCCGTGAGCCTGAGGGATGGAAATGCTTCGTTGTTGACAGACTCAAGATGGGATGCGTGCCGTCCCCTCACAAGCACATGCTGATCTCTATCGCACGCGATTTCGTGTTTTGGTGAAGACTTGGCCACGTGCGCTCTTCACGACCCTATCTCCACAAGCAGCAAGACAGCATACGCCTTCCAGATGCAAGCAGGCAAAATTGTGATCCTTGATACGTTGGCCTTGGGCACGGATACAAGTTGTCGTCCTTGCAAGTCGCGAACTCCAAGTTGGAAAATGAGCTCAGGGAGGCTGCCAGTGCTTAGCGTCTGTCCTTATTTCTGACCCATGTCAAGGGTAAACCAATGACGTACAGCTCGATTGCTCATCACGATATATGGGGGTTTAACGACCATCCTTCTTTCACAAGCTTAGACGTCGAATCGTCAACGACAGATAATTCATGGCGGCTTGTGTCCTTAAACTTCAGTAACAGAGAATAAGTGAATACAAACGGCGCCTTTCCCGCTCGTGCAAATCAACCTAAAAGATACGAAAACAATGATACGAACTTTAGACCGTGTAGGCCCGCCGTACAGCTGAGCTCATGAGCCTGGCGCTCCTTGGATGCCTAGGAATTAAGAAACGGTTCTGTACCTATCTACTGTGTTCTCAAGTTGGCTTACGCTTGGTCAAGATACCGCTTCACACTTTGGAAGCATTTAGCCCTGTGCCCTTGATGAACACATCACCACCCCCATCGGTTCAGGGACAGTCCAGCTCCAGTATAGAGCAGTAACGCATCCATACGTTATGCGCTTGGTCTGGGCGCGAGGTCAACTGACGAACCTCCTGGTGTGTCAGATACCGTCATCAGTCGGACGTTGGTCGTGACTGAGTCGTCGAAGTTTTACATGGCCGTGCGTTAACAATTGAAGTTGTATGAGTCGAGCCTAGACTAGCACGCTGCTTTCGCTCTTACTGCTCCCTCGGTCGCTTCTTCTGCCACTGTATCCGTAACGTATCGGGGAAATCATGGTAAGCGTCACCGCGTAGATTGATATTGACTCAACCAAAGTAGACGATGTTCTCAATTTGCTTGTACTCGCTGCTGTTGCTGTTTCGAGGCTTACGACAACCTAGCACCCCTGGCCGAAGTGGTTCCACGGTGGGTGACAAACGCCGTACTCTGCCGCTTACCATGGCTCCGATCGCGATCAGAGCGTGCTTCAACCTAATGGTTTAGTTGGCCAAGATGTCTAATACTGGAAGTGGCTTGTGACACGAAATTCAGGCGATAAGAGTGATGTACAAGAACGTTTCGACCTCGGCACGAAAGTCACCGAGTGGACGTAAAGGCACGAATTTATTTGACATGATCAGCAACAAAACAAGCAACACTCTGTGTACGGCACAAGAGTCGCAAAGATCTCGAAGAAAGTAATCTGATTAGATAGTGTCACTCTCGACCAAAGGTCTGGTATTACACGCATAGCCTCGAAACACAGAAACAGCACCTTCGCTATGTCGTGCTGGTCGTGGGTTGAAATGTCCAAGACAGATCTTCCTCAACTTGTATTTACATCGAGCTCAGAGCTCTCGCCTATAAGCCAGAGACCGAGTTGCTCGTGACGCATCATGAGGTTGCTGGGTTGCGGCAGCAACGAGTAACGGGTTCGGTGTCGAGTTTGATATTCAAGCAGTGATTCTCTGGTAGAACAGTAGGTATGCCACCTTGTTGTCCTTGACCGACTCCTTATACCTCGGTGTCTGTGGACCAGAAGTATCTTTAGCAGGAGTACCACTACCATTGACAATGGCACTGATAGTCGACTTGGATCTGCCGTGCCCGGCGGCTACCTGGCTCCAAACATTACCGGCGTCCTCTTCCTCATCTGCGTCGGCTTCGATGTTTTCATAGCGGTTGGTGCTTGCCTGGGCCTGTTTCTTGTGCTTCTCTAGTGCAGCCGCAAGCACTTTCGGGTCTTCTTCACTTCCACCTTCTGCTACGTCCTCACTCCTTATCCTCCTGATAAACGTGTCGTCAATACGGATCCACTCTCGACCATCTTGACGTCGAATATCAACCGTGTAATGGCCACCGTTGGCGTTCTTGCCGTGGTGGTAAATCACCCCAATGAGTCTGTATTTAGGCAAGCCTCCGTGCGCCGCCATCTTGTTCCGAGCAGCAGGCTGGAAAACCTCCTTTGGAATTTCCAGCTCAAGTGGATAACCAACTTTCTTCCATATCTTTTCAGCTCGATTGGTCACCGAATTGTACTCGAAGCGCTTCAGATGGAGAATGAGCACAGGCGGCAGTGTCTCGATGAAGACTTGTTTGGTGGCCGATGCTTTCATACCTCGTAGCGACTGAAAGTCTCCTTGCATGCTTTCCGGCTTCGTTAGTCCTTTTAGCGCATCAACGATGTTCGAAACCTGAGGAGAGCCAATATCGAGCTGGAGCGGCTGATAAGGCTCAAGCGTGACGGACAACTTGTTCCCGGAGATCTTCAGCTCTGATCTCAGCTTGCCACCGAAAATATTGTTGACAGGTGAATCAGCATTCACTGCGCCAGAAGACCGCGTGACTGCCGACCTCTGCTTGTGGCCAACTTCTAGCCAGCCGTCCTGCGCGTCCACATTTTCTGACACGTTAGACACACTCCCTACAGGAGTGGATCGGCCGGAGCTTGCACTCGTGCCAGAACGCTGCATTGCGAGAGTGCACTCTTCATGAAGCTCTTCCAAGAGAAAGCCGAGAAACTCTTGCGCATCCTGCTGATGGCCCCTTCGCATGTCGCGGAATCGAGGAAGCTTGTTGATAGTCTCGTAGACGAAGTCGGGCCGAAGTGTGTCGCCGTACTTCTCGAAATCTTCTGGCTTGAGCCTGAGTCGAAGTTGCTCGACAGAAGATGCTGTGTCAATTGAGCTGTATTCCTTCATGAACATAATCCTGCTCCGTGTCAGTGGCGTGGGCTAGCTTTTAGGCATGAACCACTTACATAGCATCAACAAGAGGCGTGGTGCTCTTGAAGGCGTGCGCAGCCTTCTCACCAACTTTATCCAAAAAGTCATAAAACGGTATACAAAAAACAAGAACTTGAAGGACCTACCGAAATGATTAGCTTTCGTCTGGACGGTGCTTGTAAAACTTACCGAATTCATGTAACACATGTTGCCAGTATTCACCAGACCTCGCGGTTTCAGGAAAGCAATCTTAAGTGGCGCTTCAGCTACGTTGATCTCTCCTAGGACTTCACCAAGGCTTTCATTCCTTGGAACGGACAAGCCGTTGATGATAGGCGCCCCAATCGTACTGCCACTGGATGTCCCGTTGGCGGCAGACTGCTTCCGGATGAGGTCTGCCCATGATTTTGGTGCTGGTGGCGCGACTGGCGCAGGCGCGGTGGCTTCTGCGGATGGCTCAGACTTGGCCACTTCTTCGCTTATAGCAACAGATTCGGTGTCGGCTTTGGACCTAGTTGAAGCTGTGGAATCGCGGTGAGCTTTCCTTGCAGCACCAGGGCTCGTTGGCATCACTGGTATGACAGGTATCACTGGCATGGCGACGCGCGAAACCTTTTGTTGTGTGGGAGTCTGCTGTGTATTGGCCGCAGGCGCGACGGTAGAGGACGGAGTGGTGGGTTGTGTAGACATGTGGTCCGACTGTGTTTCTGATGGAATTGTGGTAGGTGTCTCAGCGGGTGCAGCAGGATGTACCGGGGTTGCATCTTCAGCGACGGTGGAAGTAGTCGTAGGAGTGACAGTATCCTTTTCCTGCACGGCTGGAGTTTCAATGAGGTCGAGAGGAAATCTTACTGGCTCCTGATATCTTGAGCGAAGAAGTGTTCGTTTGCTGCGAGAAGCTCGAGGAGGAAGTTCCTCTTCTGGACTGATAGCCATGGTATCTGCACAAGTTAGCACAAGCCAGGGATTTGACGACACTGACTTACTGGAGGAGCGAAAGGCTCGTTGGCTACCTCACTCTTTGCAGTCGGAGTGGTCTGCCCGTCAGTGGGTGGAGCTGCAGCAGTTACTGGCGCAGGCTCGTCCTTTTGCTCCTGCACCGCACTAACCTGGCTGACAGGTCTCGAAGGCGGCGTCTGAACTTGTATATTCGACGCAGTCGATGTTAAACTTGGCCGTCGTAGAGGTGGCATGGAGGGTTGCTGCGACTGAGGATAGGCTCGTGGTGTGGGAGGCATATGTGGCTGGGAAGAGACCACCAAAGGACCGTGCTGCTGCATCTGAGGGTGGGGTGGCATGGGCGGCTGGGGCTGGTAGTAGGGACCTCGTGGTCATGGTAGGGCTGAGGGTACTGCGGTTGGTAGGGGGGAGGATACCACTGCTGCTGGTAGTGTGGGTATGGAGGCATCATGGGTCCCATGGGCTGAGCATAGTACTGCTGGTAGCTGTGATGCGGAGCCATGTGAGGCCGACCGTAGGGGACATTGTGCTGCCTCTGATGAGGAGGCAGTGGCATCTGCTGCCACGGTGGGACACCGTTCGGATTCATGCTGCTGCGGTAGGCAAGAGCCTACTTGAGCAGGTGCACCATGAGAGTCGCGTCGAGGGTGTGTAGGCAGCTGCGATGGTTGTGTGTTTGTTTCAGCTAGTAGTGTTGTCCCGACTCGTCTTGCCAAAGCTCATAGTGCTGCTTCGGGATATTGCTTGTCGCTGCCGCAGGCTTAGACACAGGCGGGCAGGAGGATTATCGTGATGGTCGTGTGGCACCGCTGGTGACCAGTGCTGATGCCCGACGGCGAGGAGACCGGGTAGAACTACAAGATGCTTCAACCAAAAAGCAGTATGCGCTTCTCTGGAGAACGCGCGCGGTGAGTGGAGATTCAAAGACGTTGTATGGTTGCGCCGACCTGCAGTCAGTGTCTGGTGAACCTCAAGGCTCTCAGGTTGAGTTGCGTATTGGGAAATTGTTCGATCCGAGCCATCACTGCGGTGGTGGTAAGCGTGACTCGCCGTACTCGACTATCTCCAATTACGTATCTGTTACTACCCGTCGGGGGAACCATCAGTGCAGTATCAGGTGCGCATCACGTATCACGCATCATGACTCGCCTCATCCGCTCCCCAGTTCCCCCCACCTCCTGGACCTTCTTCTTTACAAGCACCTTCGCCTCGGCGACGAGGCTCCACGTTACAAATCGTTCCTACCTCGCGCATCTGACGACGTTTACATTCTCTATCTTCCGTCGAGGACCCAAGTCAACTTCACTGTGGCTTGAAGAGGCGAAACTGTGACTCAGTCTGCGGCAACAATGAGCTCCAATGCAGCCCTGACGTCCAGCAAATCCCCAATAGCGACCACAGGCCCGAATTACGCGCAGAGTTCCTCCTTTGGCGGTGTCGAACTATCGCAGAAAAGAAGCAACAGTTCTGGCCAGTCGGGGTCCCGCCTGCAGACACGTCAAGTCGCCCAGCCACGTAGTCAACAATCGTTCAAGAAGCAGAACAAGTCACAGAAAAGGGCCAGACTTTTCGACGACGATGCGGTTGATGAAGTCGCAGCAATGAGGTCGATCAACAGCCGGAAGGGTCAAACCTCTATCACCCACCTGATGAACTTCTCTTTGCCTCCCAGGCCTCAATATCAGCCCCATCATCACAACCACAGGCCCCAGCAACGGTACAACAGGACGTGGGGTCTGGGCTCGGGCTACCATGCCGTCGACAAGGCCAAATATGTTCACGCGAACTACCGCTTTATCGTACGGTCAGACCGAGAGTACCACACCCAGACTGTTGACGCCGATGTCCACGTTGGCTGGGATGCCGTCATTCAGATACTGGCATCAGCCGACACTCAGTCCACTAACTGCCCTATATGCCTTTCCGTTCCGGTGGCTCCTCGCATGGCCAAATGCGGCCACATATTCTGCCTCCCGTGTCTCATCCGTTACATGCACTCAACCGACGACACAGCTCCTGCGCCTGATAGACGTGCCAGATGGAAAAAATGCCCCATCTGCGAAGATAGCGTCTATATCTCGGAGGTTCGCCCCGTGAGATGGTTTGCAGGTCAAGAGGCAAGCATGCTAAGGGAAGGCGGCGATGTACTGCTTCGCCTTCTCAAAAGGTATCCAGGAACCACACTTGCTCTACCACGAGATACCGCCGAGAGCTACGGAAAACACGAAGACATACCATGGTTTCACGTTGCTGAAATGATGGACTACGCTCGTTTCATGAAGGGAGGAGAAGACTACATGATTGAGCAGTACGATCAAGAGCTGCATGCTTTGGAGGAGCAGGAAAGAGAAGATGAGCTCATGTTCGGCGATGACACAACCTGGACCAAGAAGGCCATGAATGCAATTGCTAACGCGAAGCAAAGTGTAGCAGGCCTGCCCAATCCTCCTATTGTGCAAGCCCAGTCTGCCGACAAGGAAGAAGTCGTGCTGGATTCCTGGGATCAGGAGAGCACCGCCGCGCACTCTGAGAGCTCTGCTCTCACGAATGGCATGGCCCGGTTGTCATTCAGCGAACGGCACGGTCCCGCTTCGGCACCTAAACCAAGGTTGCCCTTTTATTTTTACAACGCGCTGCCAAACTTCTTCCTCTCGCCACTGGACATTCGCATTCTCAAGGCTGCATTTGGCGACTTTGTAGCTTTCCCTTCAACCATTCTACCTCGGGTCGAACACATTTCCACCGGCCACATCGTCGATGACGACCTGCGCAAGAGAGCCAAGTACATGGCACATCTTCCTTACGGTGCTGAAGTCAGCATGATCGAGTGTGACTGGACGGATATCATCAGCCCTAGCATACTCGAACAGTTTGCAGAAGAGATCAGTCGCAGACGGAAGCGCAATCTCGACAAGGAAGCACGCGAGGAGAGAGACAGGATCCGAGCCGAGAAAGAGGAAGAAGATAAGCGATGGGCGGCCACTAGACGTAGAAGACCAAGCCTGACGGAGAAGAGCTTCTCTGAGGCCGACTTCGCGCCGCTGCAGAGCATTGCTGCGTCGCCACCAACCGACATCACTTTGGGCCAGACACCACCGTGGGCCAACCACAGAAGCCATTCTTCTTTTGCTACGCTTGCGACTCCTGGCACCAGTCCCGAGGGGCCGAGAACTGTTTGGGGCACCTCAGCAATTACGCCAGCTTCACCACCATTGCATATCGCCACACCCCAGCCGTCAGTGGGTGACGGCTGGCTCCAAGATTGGGAACGGGACCTTCTTGACGAAGCAGATGCAGTGGCGTTGGTTGCAGCGAGTCATGCGGGAGAAGGGAGCTCAACCCAGCCATCAGTGGCAACAAGCAAAAAGAACAAGAAAAAAAAGATCACCCTGATGTCGACCAATGCTCGACGAGGGGCTTAGATGTTTAGATAGTTATCTTCCACCTTTTGTGCTTTCGTAGACGACAATGATATCGAGCAGCAGCCTGCTCTTGAGGTTTCATTGGGATATCTGTACAATCTCTGCCACAAGTAGTACGGCTGCATCCTTCGCGTTCTTCTTCCGACGTGGATACACTCCACCTCGCTGATCCGGAAACTGGCGCCATTAGTTACATGAATCGCGGGAGCTTTGATTGGTGCGTAAACAAAATGTTTTGCAACTTCGGTTCGAGCATGAAGCCGCCATCACGATTTCGTGCAACGCTCCTCACAACCCTGTTCTTGTAAATAGGCAGTTTTGCAACTTGAGGCTCTGTGCCCGTCCGCTCTTTTCCCTGTTATGAAAAATCCCCATCCCGCGCAATGACGATCACCACGCGTAGCCAGACGGGCAAGACTCCCAAGTACGTATCCTCGATTCCGGTTGCGATCAGCACTAAATTGGAATAGAAAGCCGGAACATCCGGGATACGTGGAAACTCCAGGAACATACAAGAAATCCAGATCGCGCAAGTCGATGGCAACGGCCTCGGACGACTCAGACGCACAGGAACTCGCAGAAGATACCATGGCGACCATGACCGGCACTCGAAGGCGTACCAAGGGCGTGAAGAGCGAGGGAACCATGAATGAAGACTTACACGCGCATACCAATGGTCACGCCAATGGCCATGCCAAGTCGCCCAAGGGCAAGGTCGTGGATGGTTGGGAGGTAGGAACAGATCCCAAGATCGACCGCTCTGGACACAAAGAATTTGGGGGCTCATTGGGTGTTTCTGCCATGATGATCGGTTTCCCACTGCTCATGTACTATATGTGGATCGGAGCCACGTACTACGATGGTCACTTGCCTACAAGGGAACCGGGTCAGAGCATGCCAGACTTCCTGCGACATTTGGGCCATCTGGTCTACGAAGGCGCGTTTCCGCACGCAAAGGCATGGACGATGTACTGGGCCATGTTCGCCTTTGAGTGCTTTCTCTACATCTATGCGCCTGGCATCTGGACTCAGGGAAAGCCCCTTCCTCACGACGGAGGCAAGGCGCTGCCGTACTATGCCTCGGGGATTTCTTCGTGGTGGATCACTAATGCTCTCGCCTTGACCCTGCACTTCACGGGTATCTTCCCTCTCTACACCATCATTGACGAGTTTGGACCTATCATGTCTGTGGCTATCTTGTCTGGCTTTGGTGTCTCAATCATCGCATATGTCTCGGCCCTGTACAGAGGGAAGCAGCACCGCATGACCGGCGACCATGTCTATGACTTCTTCATGGGAGCTGAGCTCAACCCCAGAATGTTTGGCATACTGGACTTCAAGATGTTCTTCGAAGTTCGACTGCCTTGGTACATCCTGTACTTGACCACACTAGGCATGTGTGCACGTCAGTATGAACGCTACGGCTACGTCTCGGGTGAAGCGTCACTGCTTCTCCTCGCGCACTTCTTGTACGCCAACGCCTGCTCAAAGGGTGAAGAGCTCATCCCAATCACTTGGGACATGTATTACGAGAAGTGGGGCTTCATGCTGATCTTCTGGAACATGGCCGGCGTTCCACTCAGCTACTGCCATTGCACAGTCTACTTGGCTAACCACCACCCTGATGAGTACGCGTGGAACAAGTATGCCATTATCGGCTTGCACTTTCTGTATCTCTTCGTCTACTGGGTCTGGGATACCTGCAATGGGCAAAAGAACCGATTTCGAGGCGCATTGTCTGGCGCGATAACTGACCGATGGACATTTCCACCCATGCCTTGGCGTGAGCTGGAGAACCCCAAGATCATTGAGTCTGACGCAGGTCCGTTACTTGCTGACGGTTGGTGTAAGTGTCGTAGCTTCTCCCTACCAGTTATGGGTACTAACAATTGCAGACGGTATGGCTCGTAAACTACACTATACCTGTGACCTGTTCTTCGCGATTAGCTGGGGAGCTGTCACTGGGTTCAATTCGCCCTTTCCTTGGTTCTACCCGGTCTTCTTCACTTGCATGATCATTCACAGAGCCATTCGTGACATCCAGAGGTGTCGCATCAAGTATGGCGATGCTTGGACTGAGTACGAACGGCAGGTACCATATCTGTTTATTCCTGTAAGTCAGTTCCTGCTGTTCCCGGCCATTATGCTAATATATTGGTCAGTACGTTATCTAGTAATTTAATACCCTCGATGCTGTACATAACCCATTCGACTATATGGAGGATCTGAAGGGAAGGGAAGGGTTTACAAAAGTTTGGGAAAGAGTGTGGCGGGTTTCAGAGTGTTGACAACTTTTCAAGTGAAGTGCGTTCTTACTTACAAACGGACATATGTCACACCAGCTCTCGCCTAGAAGCTCGAGGTAGATACGTATCCTCGACCTCTAACCACCACGAATGCTACCTGTTATTGCTATACTTTTTGAGGTGCACCTCATTTGACACGTTCCAGTTCTACATCGACCGCTTCAAGCCCATTCGCAACGCCAAAACCCCGGCTGGATAGGAATCGAGGCAGGCGAGCTCCTTCACCGTCTTCGCACACCACCGCGAAGTCCGCCAGTGCGGCTACACAATCCTATCTCCTCTTGTACATGCAATGATGCCTTCGAACATGTCGACCGACGTGACGGGCATGATGATGGATGAAAAGAAGCACTCGCGCCACAGATCTCTGATGAACTCACGCTTCACGAGATCCATCATTCGTCCGTCGAGTGGTGCCACGGCCAGGCCTCTCATGCTCGACGCCGCAGAGAATTATCACGATGCGACCTTCACGAGCTCAATGATAATTGGGCCTCCTGTTGGGCTCGATGGAAATGGTGCCGACATCTCTCCAGTCGACGTCGAGATGTCAACAGATACTTTGTTGACAGTCACAGTGCCATCGTTGTCGGCCCCGAAAGTCCCGACTATCGTTGTGCCTCCAGACACGACAGCCACGGAAACCTCAACCTCACCGCCCGCTCCACCTATTGCTCCATCGTTCGCCGCTGGTATCCCTGCGACCACATCGCACGCAAGCCTGGCGTCTGAGATGATCGGGGAAACCGCGACAGGAACACCATCGACAGCGAGCTTGTCTGTAACGACGCCGCCCAGTACAGAAGAGACAGTTGTCAACCCGGCCACAACCTTGCAGATTTCACTTACCGCTTCCTCCGCCGTGTCTCCTTCGCCGTCTACGCCAACTGGGCTAGGGACCACATCATGCCACGAGAATGCACAATGTAAGCAGGAGGAACAGAAAACGGCAACTCATCGAGGAAAGATCGCAGGTTCAGTGGTTAGTGTAATAGGCTTCGGCATTCTCATATTCGTGGTTGTGATGTTTATTCGGCGAAGACGAAGGTGGCATCGAGACCAAGCGGTTGAGGGAGCTGCCGTTTGGTCCGATAAGCCGAAGACAGGTTCACGATCATCTACCCACCATATCAAGCACGACTCTATGGAGAGCGCAGTCACAAACCAGGCTCGTGGCAGACGTAGAAAGAAGTCTCTCGAGCTGCTCGCTCAACCAGGTCCAGCTATAGGCACAGACGGCGCAGTGGAGGCATTGGGACGAAAGACCGCAGCATATCCTTTCTCACAAAGTCACAACCACAAACGCAGCAGTTCGAACTGTTCCAACACTTCTTCCGATCCATTTCGGACACCAGTCGACGAAATATTCAGTCAAGACCGACCAACCAATTCCAAAATAGGACTCGCCCTCTCACGGTACTCGACGGCTGAAGTGAAAAAGCCATGCTCTGAAAAACTATCTTCCTCACATCACATCTATACACCCGTCCAAGAAACTCCACCCCTACCACCGGCCTCGCACAAACGTGACTCCTCCCTCAGCACACGTACTGCAGCCAAAGACCCCGAGGAACAGCCCGAAATCTGCAACGCACTTGTCGTCCGCACAGCCCGCCGCCACAGCTTCACACCACGAGTCATCAACATCGTTGCTGCCCAGAACAGCTCCCAGGAGCGCACCAGCAGCAACAATGACAGAAACCAGAGCTCCGAGATAGGCCGTCGAACATCCACACGAGCACGATCTGTATCCCCCGCAAAGGTTCTTCCCACGTACAGCGGCAGTCCAGCGAAATTGAACACACACTTTGGCATCGAGATTTGGGGCATGGCACAGGGGCGGACCTCATCTGAGAGACAGGGGATGGAACGGGCGGGTGCGGGAGCAACTGTGCGTGGGCGGAACGCGCAAGTAGAGCAGCAGGAACACGCGAGTTATCCGCCCACCAGTTATCCACAGCTGGGAAGAACGCTGTCGGCGGTCAAGCGCACGATACGCGCCGACCAGGAGCGGGCGTTCAGCGGCGCAAGCTCGACTCGGTGGGCGGCTAAGGGGTGTGGTGAGCTGCCGGGAAGCGTCACTGTCGACAGGCCGGGCAACGGGAGAAGAAGAGCTGGAGCGGGCAAGAAAAGAGAGTGACTAATCGTGGGAGCGGGGTGTATCCTTCGTGATTAAGCACTTGGGAGCAGCAGGGGGTGGACTAGTCTGCACTATTCTAATCATGGCGCTAAGTGTGTCTTGGCTCAGTCCTGGATCCAAATCTGGTCTTGCACCGAAAGCTTGAAAGCTTTAATCATCCGAGAACATAATTACCGTGCTGGTCTGTGATGTGGAGGGGATGATGTGTAAAAGTAAGCACAAGTTTCTCGAACAAGTATAGCACCTATAGATGCAATGGTCTTAAAATTGATTGTGCTCATCTTACTAGTACGCTATACGTGTTTCCAGCTTTACGCATACACAGTGTGCCTATGTGCACGGTGTTCTGCTATTTGTGCTTAAAACGAGCGTCATAGGCTTCTCAGTCGCGCGTCAGACGATGCAGCTGCATGTGAAGGACACTTCGACGACGTTGGCTATCTAATTCGTACATTGATGATTAATACCCATCCCCACCCCTTTGCGCGGACGAGATAATCCGGAACTTCCGTTCCCGCCGAGCAAGTAGTAATTCTGGCCCTGTGAGAGAAAAAGTGTCGGTGATGTGCGATACAACGTCTGCGAACATGTACCCTGAAGGGTTTTGAGCCACTCGGAAAACAGAAACTCAATCTGTGGTAATATCGCGCGTATGAAGATCACGGGAGGCCCTCCGAACGGAGTCGCGACAAGAGTGTAGACGTCATGGACCAATCAGAGCATGTTGCTTTTGAGACCACGCCAGTCGTGCATTTGATTGACACTTTGTTGAGGCGGTATTGTAATCGAGCTTTGATATTTGTAGCTCAGTCTTCCACTTTTCCGTCAACAGATAGTGTATTGTTTTTGCTTTGGGCGTAACGGAGGGGTACACCATCAACCAAGCAGGCACAATGTCGTCGACAGCGACAGTCCAGTCCGAGCACGAGCTCAAGCATCGGACAAGCATTCCGGAACAGCCAATAACTGAAAGAAACAAACCACTTGTGCCTGAGTCGGAAGTCGACGAGAATGGCAAAGTGGACAACTACGCTGTTCCCCGTGCTAACGTCGCGGCGACAAGAGAAGCGCCCAACGGCACTGAGAAGGACAAGTACAATTACCATAATCGAAAAAAGACAGTTAGTCACTACACTGATCAGTCTTGGCTTCTCTGGCCGTGCTGACCAGTTCGAAATAGGTTCTGGAGCAGCACTGCTTCTTCTTTGATCGAGACAATGACGGTGTCATCTGGCCAACTGACACATGGGCAACGTGTCGGGACTTTGGATGGGGCATTCGACTGTCTTTGTTCTTTACATGCTTTCTGCACCTCGTCCAGTCGTGGGGTACAGTCCCATGGTTCTTCCTGATACCAGATCCTTTGTTCCGAGTATGGATCCACAATATCCACATGAACAAGCACGGTAGCAGTACCTTGGCGTTCGACAACGAGGGAAGATTCCGACCGCAGTTCTTCGACGAGTTCTTCGCTAGGAACGACAAAGAAGGCAAAGGAGGTCTGACGTTCTGGGAGGGTTACCATGGACTGAGGAGGATCAGGTTCGCTTGGGACATCTTTGGTCAGATATCGGCATTCTTCGAGTGTAAGTCCTCCTCTTCTCTGACCGATCTGACGTTTGTTGACATGTCAACGCGACAGGGGGTATGACATATGTACTGTTGTGGCCCGAGGACGGTGTCGTTCGCAAAGAGGATGCTCGACGTGTGCTAGACGGTAGCATTTTCCACGAGATGACGATGCAGCACCGAAAGTACAACGGAGGGAAAGAGCAGTACTAGATAGCGATCCGGCGAGTAACTATTAATTTTTAGTCCACCAGCTGGTAAGAAAGACATCTCCACGACAGCGGCTCATTCCACCTGCTACACGTCACGAGATCAGTCGGCAATGCGCGATTCATTATATCTGACGTTCGAAAGGGTGTGCTGCTCGCGGGCGGGATGACCGCGGTCTTGTTGAATGCAGAATTCCAAGGAAGTGGCGTGCGGCACAAGTTCGCAAGGTGGAAGCATTCGTGCTACCCGAGAAGGCACGCATATCGGGTTTGCGATTAGCTTTGCAAGGACAACGGCTTGATATGCATGGCTGTTGAGCCTTTCAGGGGAACCTCATGGGAAGGCTCGACAAGAGCATATCAGATCCTGACACTCCGATCGTCTTGCTTATGCAGTACGCGTAAGAATATACCGCTTTCGCTGCGAAACCACATTCTTCCTTTTGAGCCCTTCCCCATACTTGCCCGGCCCTAGTTGGTATTTGACATTGCCGTTGAATTGCAAATGTATCCGGCACTGCAAGAACGACCATGTCAACCATGCCATCTAGGGGACACGCGGCGTTGTCAGACCTAAGCGACCATGTGACTGTCCGTAAGAGCCGCCACGTGGTATACTGGTTCAACTGTAAATGACTAGGTGAGCAAGTCTACGAAGATGATGATAAGATGCTGCCGACGGTGTGGTAAGACAGGAATCCTTCAGATCTATCAAACGCCAGCCACACGCCTTGCGGGGCTAAGAACCACACCACGGATGTCAAGAAAAGGTCTTAAGTCGTAATCATGACTCCAGCAGTTGTTCGAACCGATTTGACGAAACACAAACTAGTTGACTTGTACGACTTGGCCTAAATTGAAGGTGTGCTGCTTCCCGAGGAGGATGCCGCTACGCCAAGCAACAACCTGGAAACGCCTGGCATTTGATAGGTCTTGGCAGCCATTGCCAACGCTAATGCAAGGTCCTCGAGCACGGGATATCCACAGCTTCTTTGCCCTGATCTTGTGTCTTTGTATCTCGTCCGTTTCAACTTCTCGCCGCATGCTGTCCATACTCAGTCTCCTCACTCGCCACGAGCTGTAGCAAATTACCTCCATGCGATGCAACTTGCAATTATAGCCGGATCATGCATTCCATGAACCGCCAGCTGGTCTTGCTGTTGGCTTGATTGACGTCTGCTCTGCCTCGGGCCTGAACTCTACACGCATATAGCATAGACCATCCTGACACCTGATTTCGAGCTGGACCGGCTTGAAGAGACCAGTAATGAAATTGACAACAGGGGGACAGGTGCCCGAGACCAGACCAGCCGGGTCATTGCAACTGAACATGGAGTAGTGGCTCGACTATGAAACGCAGAACCGCCTGACCAGTCACACAACACCTGCATCTTCTGCAAGTGGCTCTTGCACGCCAGTCAGGCTCGTGACCTGGTCCGTGACAACAACATTCCTCGGACAAAGCTTTTCGCCGCCGTCTTTGAGCCCTTTGACCTTGCGACTAAAATAGTTTCGTTGTCACATCGACATCAGGCCCAAATATGTGGGAGGAATGTGCCTTTCTTCGGACACAATCAGTCAGGTCTTTCACCACCACGTCGCTACATGGTAGTTACCAACATACACATTCGTTGCGCAACCACGTAAGTGCCCTCTCTATACAGTCGCCGAAAGCTCTGGCCATATCGGGAAAGTGTTTCAAGGTTGGAATTGCATGTCAAAGTTCCAAATCGGTGATATCGTCATCTTAGTACCCGAGAGCTTGAAGGACGCCAAACCCTGACATCGCAGACTTTGCCTCCTCAACGCAAGGGCAAGTGACAAGCTACACCCCGGCTTGACACGGCATTGGTTCTCCACCTGTTCATCCTGCAAACGCTCCTCCTCAAACAGTTGCTGAAACGTTCCTCGTTAACCAGCTTCTCTATATTAGATTCGTTCGGCGTTCGTCGAGGTTTTCCACCCTTTCTTGTCCAACACAGTCACTCCTTCTCACTCGACAGCGCAAATAGCCCGGTGTGCCCTTCACTCTCTAGGGCTGCTCGACGCTCTTCACTTCTCCTACGCTCTTTTGCCAGCGATAGATTCGCCGAACCAATATCAACACACGTTGAGCGTGCTGTTTTCAAAGCTCGAAGAACAAGTGGCAGTCTCTTTGCTGACACCGTTTCCTGATCAGCAAATATCTACAAGCAGTGTGCAAGATATCGCAGCCATCAACACAGCCACACCCTTGCACTCCTACAACAAGATGAAGTCATTCCTTCTTGCATCCTTGCTGCTCGGATCCCTTGCGGCAGCTTCTCCACTCGTGGAAGAGAAGCGATGGGTCACTACTGAGATAGTCATAGCGACGCAGACGGTCACCGTGACGGGGACTGGGCGTCGAGGTTGGTGGCCATGGGCTCACGGTGCTTCGCCAACCGCTACCAATACAGTCTCGGTGATCGAGACGACACCAACTCCCATTCCATCGAGCACGGTCGCTGTCACTACCACAGTCGTCCCTTCTGTCGTCCCTTCTGACACACCTTCCAGTTCTTCATCAGCCCAGCCAGCCACTTCTGCACCAGCGGAAACCTCCACTGGCTCCGTTTCGGCATATGCTGACCCTATCCTGCAACAACACAACGTACACCGTCGTAACCATACTGTTGGTGACATCTCATGGGATGACAACCTGGCGAACATAGCAGCCGAGATTGCGTCGAGCTGCAAGTACGCTCACAACACTGAGGCCGGTGGTGGAGGTTATGGTCAAAACATCGGTGCAGGAGCTCCAGGTGATGAGGTCGACAAGATGATCACCAATCAGATGTACAACGACGAGATGATGCTTTACCCTGGATACGGTGCCGAGCCCGACATGAGCAACTTCGAGCGATGGGGTCACTTTTCGCAGATTGTGTGGAAGGCGACCACCAAAGTCGGATGTCACACTCAATACTGCCCTGGTGGTCTCGAGAATACTTCAGGGAACATCTCCCCGTACTTCACTGTCTGCAACTATCAGCCAGCTGGTAAGCCTTCGCCCAATTCATTGTTTTTTTATGCATGTGGCTAACTGTTCGATAGGAAACTTCGGTGATCAGTACGCAGACAATGTTCTTCAACCAAGGGGCGATCCTATAGTCACTGTGTAGAGCTTCATACACAAACACAAGATGACACCACATCGGCAACGAGCTCGGTGATACTTAACCTCCTCTGAGCCTTTCAGGGCAAAGAGAAGCATTACGACCTTGGCATGGTGGAAGCTGTCGTTGTCGGATCCATTTGTGATACTTCTTGGTCGGAAAGCGGCGAGCAGTCGCGCCTTCTTGACACTTTGTTTTTCAGTTTTGAATAAAACGTTTCGTTGACGAGGAGACAACCCGAGGGGTTGGCTCGAGCCTCATATGTTCACAACAGGCATGGAAGATATATAGCTCCGTTCATAGCGAACCTTGTCGAATGCAATATCAGCCTTTCCAGTGCTACGCGAGTTCACAGATGACGAATCCTTTTCCCCGGACCTTCGGGTCCCAGTGCGCATGTTGCGTAGCAGGAGCAGCGGAAAGCACTCCATGTCTAGACCTTGGCGCGGCAACTTTGCTGATCAGGAGCATGTGCCGATGTCAGGTGATAGCATTGTCACTCCTCTCCACCCGACAAAGCTCTGCATCGTTGCTCAGCCTCCTCGGAGGGTGTGCAGGCCTAAGCTTCAACGGATACGATCTCGATCGGACCAGGGCCGAGAACGAAACAATGCCAATCACTTAACTGTACGGTGCCTAAAGGGAGGATGTCAAGCGAAGACCCGTACGACCCGGACGCTTGCAGCGGCACTTGAAAGGCAAGATCTGCTAACTTGAGGCCTGGCCCCGCCTAGAAACGCCTCTTGGAATGACGTTGCTGGTTAAGGTAAGTTGGGGCTCGCTGTGAAGCAGCTAGTAAGTGATAGACCATCGTAACATTGTAATATAGTAACAGTGTAGCGCACCACGATCTTCTCAGCTAATTGACATCGACACACATGCGACATGATCTGACCAGAGTTCTCGTCTCTATACCTGACAACGGCCCGTACTCTGCTAGTAGCAGTCAATTGCGCTCGGGACATCTCAGCCCCACATTGGGCTCCTTATCAGACTCGGTAAGCGTCTCTTTCCTTTACCCCGAGGTCAGCCATAATCGAGACGCGACATTCTCTCGCACCTGCGGACGTGTCAAGTGACGGAAGTCATTCTCCGCGAGTCAACCGGTTCAACCAGTACCTCGCCTGGATGATAGTACCATGCGCCTCAAGCACATGCTATCAGCCGGAAGCCGCTCGAGCGGATCTGGCTTTGGAGACATGGCTCAGGGCAGGGGCACAGCCGCGTGCTTATACAAGAAATACTCGAGACGCGCAGGTGTTCTTCTTCGGCCATTTGGCCTGACTGACAGTGTCTCAATGCCGTCGTACTATCACCAGGACTGCCATTACTTCTACCGCACCGCTCTGCGTCTGCTGAACCTCCCGACTGCGGTCGCGCCTCTCTATTGTTGATACTTGTCTAACCATGGTTTCGAAAGCAGGAATACGCCGGTTTACCAGTCCTATTTCGCTGAATGAGTCGTTGATTCGAACCTCCAACATGGCCGATGATGAGAAACGGTCAATGGAGAAAGCGAAGGAGGCGACCGAGGCCTTCCAGCAGTCCGCTCAAGAGCCGCTGAAGAACAGCGTCAGGAATGGCGTGAAACCCGGCATCACATACGCTGCACAGGATAAGCTGCCGAGGCTGCCAATACCCGATCTCGATGCGTCGATGAAGAAATACCTTGAGGCACTGGAACCTCTACAATCTTCGAGGGAACATGACGAGACAAAGGCGGCAGCGAGGGACTTCGTGCAGCACGAAGGCAAAGAGCTACAGGACAAACTCAAACTATACTCGCAAGACAAATCGAGCTACATCGAACAGTTCTGGTACGACTCTTACCTGAACTATGATAACCCCGTCGTGCTCAACCTCAACCCTTTCTTCCTGCTAGAAGATGATCCCACCCCCGCAAGAAATAATCAGGTCACCAGGGCTGCTTCGCTGATCATATCGGCATTATGTTTCGTTCGAGCCGTGCGAAAGGAGGAGTTGCCACCCGACACACTCCGTGGTCAGCCGCTCGACATGTATCAGTACTCGCGAATGTTTGGAACAGCACGAGTGCCGACAGACAACGGTTGCATCATCGGACAAGACTCGGACTCGAAGCACGTCGTAGTCTTATGCAGAGGACAGTTCTACTGGTTCGACGTGCTTGATTATAACAACGATCTGATCATGACTGAGAAGGATATGGCATTGAACTTGAAGTCAGTGGTTGACGATGCCGACGAGACGCCGATACAAGATGCCGCCAAGGGAGCCATTGGAGTGCTCAGCACGGAGAACAGGAAGACGTGGTCCAGTTTGCGAGATTTGCTGACGAGGGAAGAAGGCTCGGTCAACTCTGAATGTCTCAACATTGTCGACACGGCCCTGTTC
Source organism: Knufia petricola (assembly GCA_002319055.1). NCBI lineage: Eukaryota > Fungi > Ascomycota > Eurotiomycetes > Chaetothyriales > Trichomeriaceae > Knufia > Knufia petricola. The sequence continues at coordinate 73,085 of NMUC01000086.1, read as the reverse complement.
ATCGTCTGCTTGGACTACACCGAGCCAACGGATGTCTCGCAACTGTGTGGAAACATGCTTTGCGGCACTAATGAAATCGTTCGGGGTGTCCAAGTCGGCACATGTACGAATAGATGGTACGACAAGCTGCAAATCATCGTTTGCAAAAACGGCAGTGCTGGCATCAACTTCGAACATACAGGTGTAGATGGTCATACCGTGTTGAGGTTTGCTAGTGACGTTTTCACCGACACCATTCTGCGGTATGCCAAATCGATCAACGGTCAGGCACCGACGCTGTGGACTAGTCAGAGCCCTGATCCTTCCAAGCGAGATCCGGACAGCTTTGGCGATGTCAGCACGACACCTCACAAGCTCGAGTGGGAGATGATCCCAGAACTGCAGATCGCCTTGCGCTTCGCAGAGACGCGCCTAGCTGATTTGATCAACCAGAATGAGTTCCAGACGCTGGACTTCAAAGGCTACGGCAAGAACTTCATCACCTCGATGGGTTTCTCGCCCGATGCATTTGTCCAGATGGCCTTCCAAGCCGCCTACTATGGATTGTATGGTCGGATCGAGAACATTTATGAGCCAGCTATGACTAAGATGTTCTTGCACGGTCGAACCGAAGCTATCCGAGCGGTTACAAGGGAAAGCTCAAACTTCGTAAAGACTTTTTGGGCCGACAACCCAGCTTCCAAGAAGATTGATGCTCTGAGAGCCGCTACACAGAAACACACCGCAGTCACCAAAGAATGCAGTAAGGCCCAAGGTCATGACCGACATTTGTACGCTCTGTATTGTGTCTGGCAGCGCAAAGTCAACGAAGAAGGGGCCGAAGCCGCCAGCAGCACGGACTTCAGCTCGCCCAGAGAAGGCGCACACAGCCCGGTCGACATAAGCGATCCCGGCGCTGCAAGGAGGCTCGAACATTCTGCTTCAAATGGACACGATTCGTCAGCAAGTCATTCACCTGCACCTCCAATGCATCAGATGCCAGCGCTATTTACAGATTCTGGCTGGGAGCGGATCAACAGCACAATTCTGAGCACGTCGAATTGCGGCAATCCGGCACTCAGGCACTTCGGTTTTGGGCCCGTGTCTGGTGACGGCTTTGGCATTGGATACATTATCAAGGATGATAGCATTTCAGTTTGTGCCAGTAGTAAGCACAGACAGACACGACGGTTCGTTGATAACCTCGAATCGTACATGAATGAGATCAGAAGGATGCTCAAGCAAGTCAGAACCAAGGATCAAGCTGCGGGGCAGACGACGCGAGCACGAGAGGCAGAAGACAAGTCAAGTAGAGACGGTAGAATGAAGTCAAAGGGCCGTGTGATCAAGACAGAATTCAGCAAGACGGACGGTGAGGCTAAGGGAACCGCGACGCCGATGAGCAACGGTACGAATGAGCTCGACGACGACGAGGGACTGGGCGGTTGTAAGTATTGACACCAAACATCTCTGCAGGTCATGGCTAACACATGCACAGATGGATTCTTCGATGCAGGTATGTTACTGCAGGCGCTCAAGAAGAAAGAGGAACCGACGACTGCTGAGCAGGTGGTGCAAAAGAAGAAAGCTGTTGGTAAGAAGCTCGCTTTGACGGAATATTGACGAGTCAACTGCGCTGCTGTAGACCCTGCCGCCGCTATACCCAAGCGCTGTAGTGGAAGGGCATCCATGCATGACATACAGCCAGTTGAAGAACATGAGGGGCTAGATGCGGTCCGCCACGGGCGTCTTGGAACTTAAAAGAGCTAAAACCATCATGCAGGGGCAAGCCCGTACCAAAGACGCGCACGTGTGGCGTGATAGGCTGGCAAGCCGGGTTCGTTGTATCTTAGTGTATTATGCCATAGCGAAAGCACAAATTACCAACTCCCGTGGCCGGTCTTTGTAGCTTCACCCACGACGCCTTATCGTCCGATCTCGCACCGACAATCTGCGACGAGTGCCATTAGCCTTGGCAGTAGTGCGATTGAACTGCATGGTGACATCGCATGCTAGAAAGTGCTCGCAAACCGCAGGCAGTCACGGCGACACAACCACCTGCCTGTATTAGTAGTAGGGAGAGGCCCACGCCAGCCGGGGGTTACTTGTGCTACAAATAGTTGCCGGCACATCTGAATTAAGCTCGGGAAGACTAGGGATCATCATTCTAGACAAAGCCGGGATAGCGAGCGCATCGCTTTAGTCAAATCGTGCTCTGGTGTTCCCCCGACCTGCACTTCTCATCCCTCAACCTTACTCCTCGAGAGTATCGCTAATCCTGATTCGGCTTAGTGGCCACGCCTGCCTTGGCTGAAGCGCTACTTCCTGCGCTTCCTGCAGAAGGGACTGCGCTGTTGACAACTTGTATCCCCATCCAACCCTCGAATTGGTCGACTCACTACGCTCGCTGCCACCATGGCAGCCGTACAAGCTTTCCCTGTGTCGCCACCAGCTAACCATCCAAGCGACGAGGGCAAGCATGACTACCACCAAAGCCATGTCCCGTCACAAGTACACACTCCCCCAACTACCGACGAAGGTAGCCACAAGGACGATGACGCTGTTTCCTCGAGCTCCCTCTCCGACATAGACGAGAATGTCGACATCGATATCAACATGGACGGTTTTGACGAAGAACAAAACCGTCAGCGGTTCGAGGACGCTGCTCGCGCTGGCGCAGAAGCAGAACAACACGCTCAAATCAAGCCGCATCACTACGAGGGCGGCGTGCCGGTCTTTCAGCCTACCATGGAAGAGTTCAGAGGTATTGCACATCATTCTCGGCCAAGGAGACCATGCTGATCTGGAACTTAACTAGACTTTCAAGCCTTCATGGCCCAAGCCGATGCCTACGGTATGCAGTGCGGCATAATCAAGATAGTCCCTCCCGAAGAATGGAAAGCCGCCCGCAAGGCCCTCGACGAACTGGTCAAGCACATCAAGATCAAGAACCCCCTCACGCAAGAGTTTCATGGTGCACAAGGTATCTACACCCAACGCAACATGGAGAAGATTCGTTCCTACAATCTCCCCCAGTGGAAGGCAACTTGCGAGCAGACCGAGAACCAACCCCCTGCGAAGCGTGGCGAGAAGAGGTTGAACGCAGATAAACTCCTCGGTCGTGGATCCACACGTAAGAAGGGCGAGAGTACGCCAACCCCGGAGGCTGGAAAACGACGAGGCCGTCCACTCAAGAAGCGAGACTCTACAGTCGACCCCGACTCCAGTCTCGCCGCTCCACCGACGCCCACGAGCCCCGATGTCACCCCAGTCACGATCAAAGTCGAAGAAGGCGAAGAAGAGCTCGTCCGAGAAGAGACCCCTGGTCCTGCTAAACGTGGTCGAAAACCGAAAGGCCGACAGCCGAGATCTTCGGTCAAGAAAGAGCCTGGTGCAGGGAAAAGCACCGAGACCACTGTGGCGTCACGCCGACTACGAAATGCTCGAGAAGCAGTAGACGTCGTCGACGAGGAGGCATTCCAGGACTTTGACTACCGGGTTTACGACCACGATCAATGGACACAGGAACGGTGCGATGAGCTCGAAGAGAAATACTGGAAGTCTCTGAACTTCAGTAACCCCATGTACGCAGCTGATATGCCAGGCTCACTCTTCGACGACGACACTAAGGAATGGAACGTTGCGAAATTGCCCAACCTTCTCGATTGGTTAGGAGCTCCAATTCCAGGGGTCAATACCGCCTATCTCTACCTGGGTATGTGGCGAGCAACCTTCGCCTGGCACCTGGAGGACGTCGACCTCTACAGCATCAACTATATCCACTTCGGCGCGCCAAAGCAATGGTACAGTGTGTCCCAGAAAGATGCGCCAAAATTCGAGAATGCCATGAAATCGATCTGGCCTCAAGATGCAAAGGATTGCGATCAATTCCTGCGCCACAAGACTTATCTCGTTTCACCTTCGATTCTCAAGTCCAAATACGGCGTCGAAGTCAATAAGGTCATTCACAGAGAAGGAGAGTTTGTCGTGACCTTCCCTATCGGCTACCACTCTGGCTACAACCTTGGCTACAATTGTGCAGAGTCCGTCAATTTTGCGATCGAGAATTGGCTGAACTATGGCAAAACTGCCAGAAAATGCCAATGCGAGGCTGACAGTGTGTTCATCGACGTGGACTGGTTCATTCGTCGGATGAACGGAGAACCGAGCCCTGAGTATGAAGAGATTGAGATCACTGACGATGAGGACGAGCTTGATGACGCCGAAGATCGGGGAACGCCTGCCACTGGAGGACGCGGGCGAGGCAAGACCGCGCAGAAAAGAAAGAGGCCGGTCAAAGACGTTGGTCCGAACAAAAAGGCAAAGAAGATCGTCAAGATCCGCAAAATCAGCAAGAACCAGCCTTGTTGCTTGTGCCCCAACGACTTTGCCTGGGAGGAGCTGCTACCTACCACCAACAACCAGCGCGCTCACAGGGTTTGTGCTATGTACACACCAGAGACATATATCGCGACAGAGGCTGGTGCCGAGAAGGTGTTCAATGTTGAGAACATCAGCAAAGCGCGCCTCGATCTACGGTGTCACGAGTGCAAGCAGAAGAAAGGATCGTGCTTCCAATGCTCCTCTGCGAAGTGCACTCGAGCTTACCATGCGACTTGTGCAATGCATGCGGGAGTCCAAGTTGACAAAGGCGAAATCGCTGTCTGGCACGAAGGTGTCGAGTATCGCGACATCGGGTTCGACTGGCGTTGTCGTCTACATCGCACTGTCAAGCGGACTCGCATCACTAGCGAACTTTCGACCATGAACCACGCAACCGACTGGCTTGACAACAAAGAGCTGCACGAACACATCATAGGCCTTGTGCCGGGTGACGTCATCCAATGGCAGGCTTTTCATGGAGATGAAATTCTGGCCGGTGTCGTTGATGCTAAGTATGATCCGGGTCAGAACTCCCTATTGGTGTCAGTCTTACCAGAACAGAAGGTTAGACGCGAGGTTGATCCTGCTTGGATCCTGTTTGTGGACAGTTCGACTTCGTGTTTACAACGTCCCTCGGCAAACGCGCTTGGCCTTCCGGAGGATTTACAGGGTAAGACAGCGCAGGTCCCGGGTTCCACCGAGAAGAAACCTAGTGTGGGTGACCCATTCACCGAAGACCCTAAAACTGAATGGGCTGAATTCGTTGTTGAACTTCCACCACACAACAAATGGCAGCAGAAGGTCGACTTGAGCAAAGACAAGCAAATCTTTTACTTCCTGGGCAAGACCTCCACCGATACTAAGGCTCAGTATACTGCCGACCCAACAAAACCCATCCATGACCCGGCCTGCAGTTTCCTGGATACGGTTGAGCCACCTCGGATGGCACCACCCCCACAACCGAAACGACAATCATTGGCTGCCACATATCCAATGATCTCCTTTGCTGCACGCAACGCTACGATCCAGACTATGCGCCAACAGGTCGCACAGCAGAACCCATCAACGCCAACACCTACCCTGGGTCCAAAAAGTGAATCCATCTTGAGCGCTGCACGTGAAAAGGTGCTTGAGCTCGAAAGATCTGGTCAAGCTCCCAAGCCGTCGCAGTATCGGGATCTAATGACAGCTGCAGAAGCAAGGGCTAACGAATCAGCTCGTATCCTTCAGCGTCAACAAGCCATTCAAGCTCAGTCTTCTAGCCCGACGTCATTCTCGGCATCGTCGAGTAACATTGGCATTGATCAGTCGGCTGTCGCCCGACAAAAGCAGTTCCAGCAGCAGGCGGCGCAACATTCTCGTAGCATGTCATCGACTTCACAGCACAGCTCGCCGCATCACTCACCTCCATTGCCACTGTACACAACCAATACTGCGATGACTGGGTATCGGCCGTACCACAATATTACTCCCAATTACAGCTCAAATGACGGGTCCAGATATGGTATGATGGGCAGCTTCACACCACAGTCAATGCAGTATACACACGATTGGATGAACCCACCAGGAAGGTCACCGTCGTTTCCTAGCCCTGCAATGCCAACCATGGAGTCGAATTCACCTGAGCTAGCATTCAAGCAGCCGGCAACTTTTATCCAATCCCCTTCAGCAATGCAGAACAGCCCACTTCTGCCACCATCTGATCCACAGACGCATACACCATCACAATCGCAAACACAACCAGGGCAGCCTTTTTTAGGGGATAGTGCCGTCAGTCGAGGCACTGGCGGCACCTCCACTACCCCATCCTTGAAAAAGGAAGCCTCAAGCATTGATTCAATTCGGAGCACTATCTCCTCACTACCACCACGCACGCCAACTGAGATCGAACGCCAAAGGAGGATAAGTAATCCGTCTTGGCCATTCAAGAGTCCTGAGCAGATCATGGCCCAGAAAGGTGAGCGCGAGAAGAACGGCAGTCAGTCATCGGGCTCCCGGCCAGTCAGCAGACCAGGCAGCGGATACTCAACGAAGGCCTTTCCAAGTCCAAGGCTACACGCCACGCCATACGGACCAGAGACTCAACCGCCAATGTATATCAATCCCACGGCTACGCAGCTCTCGTCGTATACAGGTACGGGGCACTCGCGTGCCAAGAGTATGAGTGTAAGTGCAGGACTCGGCAAGATGGGTCCACCAGTACATCACTCAATGCCGCCCTTTCGGCGTTCAATGTCAAGTAACAATCTCAAACCGATGGACTTGGATGTAAAGGCAGACATTACTGGACTTCGTCACGATTTTGCCAACCGTTCCAACCGGCATATGCCAGTATTTGGCCCGCACCCTATGCCGCCGCCAGGCCGAAGTCGGAGGTCCACCATGACTGCAACTGGACCTCCAAGCATGCCAGATTCACCAGTTGCACCTCCTTCACCGGGACTGGAAAGCACACTCGAGTCACGACCGACGACGAGGTCGGGCACGCCTGTGAATGATCGACCACCACCACCTGCACTTGCCTCATGGCAGAACCATCCCGGCTTTTGGGGCAAGATTGCCGCATACTTCCTACGAAAGCACGAAAGTTCTGCCACGGTCTACAAATCACCTTTTGGCGTTGGACCTACCTCGAACTCCGACCTGCTGGGCACCGTGACCAGCCAAGGGCCCGATGGAATGATGAAGATGCAAGGCGCAAGTTCTATCGGTAATGACGCAGGACTAGCAGGGCGCTGGCTCGGTGATCTGGACTATGGTAGCAGGGATGTAGTTGAGTATTGGAAAGGTGAGCATCCGCTGGGGATGAGGCCGTGATTATGGGGACAAGAGGGCGATATGTCGTCCACGAGTCATGAGTAACGTTCTGCGGGCTGCAGGTCTCTTCTGATGGGGCTTGTGATGTCGAACATACGAGCAACGAAGGTATACGACGAACATTCACGAGCTACACGTCATCAGCGTTCGGAATTTACGTCGCTCTCCGATGGCCTCGAACAGGAGTTGGTGGAACGGTGGTGTGCTCAGGTCGTGCGCACGACGGATTTGCAGGTGTGATGGGTCAAGAGGGTCATCAATAAACAAGCATGCTTCAGTAGAAACAAACGTCGGTCGCTTTTGAGCAGCGAACTGGCAAGAAGAAAGAAAATGGATAACGGTTTCTGCCACCAAACAAGTATAACCCATTCGAGGTAGTAGTTCACAGCCGTACATCCCCTGCTGCGTAGGACGGAGCCATATCTCATTGAGAGGGTTTCTTGTTCCCAGTATGTCGCTGTCCTCGGCAAACAACATACAGATTGGGCAACGACCTCAGGCACTAGGATTGTCACATGTTTTATATACATAAGTGGTAAGGTGCAGTCGATTAACGGCATCCCCGGGTCCTTCTCCAATATTTTTGCCATGTACATGCGGCACTCATGGCTCTTCGCGTACTAAAGACGGAACCAGCGCGTTCTAGTTGACGTCTATAGTGCCTGGATCAGCTGGATCAGCTCGAGAGCGCCAGTGTTCGAGTGTAGAGCAGCTGAAAGATTGCCTTGGCGTGCTTCGGAGATGTGACCCCGAACAGGAAATGCCGAGGCTTCACATGTGGTGAATGATGATGTGGTCAGTGGTCACGCTCGCCATCTTTCACCTGCGCCGGCCTGCGCCAATGCCAATGCTCATGGTTTACACTCGTTCTTGTGCTGCGCGACCTAACAGCTTCAGCTTTGACTTCAGCATTGACTTCAGCTTTGACTTGATTTGACTACACCTGCTCTTCAGTCGCGTTGCTGTTTTGTTGATCTTTCACGTCCTTTTGAGGTAGCAAACGAGATTGAGTAGACCCTGACCTCCAACATGGTTTCGTTCTTGTCTTCAAAGCCGGCGCATGTCCAGCGAGCAGAGGAGCTCCATAAGCCTCCAGCCAAAGGAGAAGCGCAATCAATACAGGTGTTGAACTCAGCAAAGCCCGGTCGGACCGCCATCTACCGGAATTTCAGTTGCAAAGATGGCCTCATCGATACCCTCGATCCCGCCATCAGGACGGCTCACGACATGTTCGAGGTCACTGCCAACAGGACACCCCATGCTCCAGGATTCGGCCATCGATCGTGGAACTCGGCAAAGAAAGCCTTCAACGCGTACGAGTGGATCGACTACGAGACTCTGCAGCAGCGAAGGACCGACTTTGGCAAGGGTTTGGTTGAGCTTCACGCAAAGGAAGGCATCACCGGCACACAATATGGCGTTGGCTTGTGGTGTCAGAACAGGCCCGAGTGGCAGATCACGGATCTAGCTTGCATGTCACAGTCGCTCTTCAGCGTCTCCCTCTACGATACCCTCGGCCCCGATGCCTCGGAGTACATCATTCGCCACGCCAATCTGGCCTGTGTGGTGACCTCCCTCAACCACGTCGGCGCTCTGATGAAGATCAAGCCACACCTGCCAAACCTCAAGTTCCTCGTCGTCCTCGACCCCCTCGAACCAGCCAACGACGAGAACCCGGCTTTGTCCAAGAAGGAACTGCTAGATTCCATGTCCAAGAGTTTAGATCTCAACCTCAAGATCTACTCGTTGGCTGAGGTTGAAGCGCTTGGCCGTGTCTCCGCGCTGTCGCTCAACCCCCCACAGCCGAGTGACATCGTCACAATCAACTACACCTCTGGTACAACAGGGCCTCCCAAGGGCGTAGTGCTGACTCACCTCAACTCCGTCGCTGCCACAAGTGCCGGCATGATTGCTGCATCGCAGACGGGCGGGAATGATGTCATGTGCTCCTACCTGCCATTGGCACACATCTACGGACGACTGCTCGAGCATGTCTCGGCTCTGGGCGGCGGTAAGGTTGGCTATTTCCACGGCAATATCCTCGAGCTTGTCGATGACTTGAAGCTTTTGCGACCCACCTCCTTTGCAAGTGTGCCGCGACTGTACAACCGCTTTGGCGGCGTCATCAAAGCCTCCACCCTCGATGCACCAGGCTTCAAGGGAACGTTGAGCAGACACGTCGTCAACACGAAAATGGCAAATCTGAAGAACAAGGACAACCCAACCAACAAGCACATGCTTTATGACAGAATATGGGGCAGGAAGGTTTCAGCAGCCCTCGGGCTAGACAGGGCCGTCTCCATGGTCAGTGGCTCCGCACCCTTGGACCCCAATCTCCAGCAGTTTCTCAGCGTCGTCACCGCTGCACGAGTCATGCAGGGCTTTGGCATGACCGAGACATACGCCCTCGGCCTGAGTCAGGTCGAAGGCGATATGAGTACCGGCAACTGTGGAGCTGTATCGACATGCTCGGAGATTTGCTTGCTGAGTGTGCCGGACATGGACTACACCGTGGACGACAAGCCCTACCCACGTGGCGAGCTTCTCATCCGCGGTTCCAATGTCTTCAAGGAGTACTACAAGAACCCCGAGGAGACGGAAAAGGCCTTCACTGAAGATGGTTGGTTCAAATCTGGTGACATTGCAATGGTGGACCATTTGGGTAGATTCACCATCATTGACCGGAGGAAGAACGTGCTCAAACTTGCACAAGGCGAGTACGTTTCACCTGAGCGCATTGAGGGCGTCTATCTTTCCGCCCTAAATTACCTCGCTCAAGGCTTTGTCCACGGTGACAGCTTGCAAACCTCGTTGGTAGCAGTCTTCGGTGTTCAGCCTGACATCTTTGCTCCATACGCATCAAAGGTGTTGGGTAAGACAATTGCACCGACAGACTTTGAAGCCATCAAGATAGCATGCAAGGACGCGAAACTCACGAGTGCGGTTCACAGTGACTTGGAGAAGGTCGGCAAGAAGAACAAATTTGCAGGCTACGAAAGAGTGAAAGCAATTCATCTTGCCCTAGAGCCGTTCTCCATCGACAACGAGACCTTGACGCCGACACTGAAGCTTAAGAGGCCAGTCGCGGCGAAGCTGTATAGAGGTCTCCTCGATGATCTGTATGCCCAAGTGGCTGAGAAGGAGGCAAGGAAGGCCAAGCTATAGAGTCCAGAATTGTAATGTATGCATAATTTCGTTTCATCTCAACATGCCTCAATCTACGAGCGTCAACTTCATGTTATTGCTGCTGACCGACTAACTCATCTTGCCAACGTCTAGGCACTGGCATCCAAGTGTACTATGCAAGGGAAGCTGCAATGACCCGACACTTACAATGTCCGTTGCCGACTGGATCAGAGGTCAACGTGATGCATGAAGCGGTGAAGACATCCGCTTCCATCATTTCACTACTTACTGCATCACGCATACCTTCACTTTGATGGCACTATCCCAGCAGTGTCTTGCGTCACAAAGCCCACTTACTATGCAACGTCGTCTTCTCAGCAGACGTGTTTCTACGCAAACCACATCACCTATCACTGAACGCGAACGTCGTTGTCCACATAAAGTTGCAACTGACACCGACATAGCGCCTGACACCCACCCTTCGCGCAAACATGATCTTCTTCAAGTGTCTCGACGACACGAACTGCGGCAAGAAGATGACCTACCTCGTCGATAGCAAAAGGTGCAACATGTGTGGTGCCCCGTGTGAGATCCTCGCCGACCCGCGTTTCTCAGTCAAAGCTCCAGACGCTGAGAGCCAAAGCACGCTTGGTCTGTGTCAGACGACAAAGAAAGCAAGAGAGGGAAGTGATGGGTGCAATGAGATCGCGCAGGCATTGTGCGGGCTGTCGCTGGAGGTTCCTACGGAGGACGCCGGTGTCGAATGCTCTCGCCCCGTCGACCCGCAGAACGTGTCGCAGGGCTTCAGTCGGGGCCTGACTGCTTTTCAGGAGGAATCGTTTTCACTGAAATCCCCGTGCGAGTTATTGTATCGACCTCTTGCTTGGATGCCGGATGGTGTTTTTGGCAGAGTCGGTATGCAACAGGATATCGGACCAGATCCAGACCTAGCCAGTAAACCAGCATGGCCTTGCACATGCATGAGCGCTTCTGACCCACATCACAATAACACCTCGGCAGTTATCGAGATCGGCGAAATCAACAAAGACGTCGACGATGCAATTGAGACATCCGTGAAAACTGGTGAGGGCGTCCTGCTTCACTCACACGATGCTGAGCACTACCGTACAGATACAAATGTGGTTCTCCAGGAAGGGGATCACGACGATCAGAATGAAATCCATAAGCTGGCGTCAGAAGCTGACCCATGCTCGACTGAGACCACTCCTTGCCCGCAGAGTCCAGACCTGCCACTTCTTGCAGTAGCCGAGAAGCTCGGTAGAGACGAGAAGGACGAAAAGAGACGCAAGGCCAAAGCAAAGAAGAAAGCTAGAAAGGAACCGAAACAAGCTGACACTGCGGCCGGAGAGGACGCATTCAACAAGTCAGCGAGTCCGAGAACTCGTCTTAGTGCACTACCAGCACCGATTGCCATGCTTGAGAAGCCCGAGCCCGTGATGCCGAAGAGTCCAACCCAGAGAGCCTGGACCTCAATAGTGCGAAAAGGTCGTTTTACGAAAGAAACGAGCATGAAGGGCAGGAAAGAGGCCAATGCTAGGTCGTATCTGGCGAGAGAGGCGGATGAGGACGAGGAGAACGAAGCACCGAAGGCTGTGGAGTTGAGGTTCAATGTGGGTGGAGCGAAGCATGATAACAAGAGGGTTGTGCCCAGGCATGCTATTGTGTAGGTAAGGATAGATGTATGCATAAGGTGTGGTGCAGTAACATTGGCTTGGTTGACTGCTGAGCGGTTGTTGATCAGGCTGGTCGTGGAGCTCTCAATGCTCGGACAGAGGTTAGATCGGGATTGGCTTGGTAGGAATAGTGCTGAAGCAGTACGCAGGACAATCGTCTGTCAGCAACAGTCGTATGATTTTTTTCTCGACCATACAGGCCTCGATCGTAAACAACAATAAGTTGTGGAATAGTGGGTCTGGTATTGTTCGTTAATTGTAATCCGAAGACAGTAGCATTTATAGGTTTTGGGGGGTCACCCGTACAGAATTAGGGCTATTCAGATGGTTGCGGCCGCCTAAAGCCAGAATATAATCACTTTGACAACTTATTGTTGTTTACGATCGAGGTCTGTATAGATAGCATGTAATGCGGACAGGCTGCATCCCGCAACAAGACATGATCGTAGTTCCATGTAATGTCCTCTAAGCTGCAGTATATCTCAGCCAGTCTGTAAGCATTCTTTTAAATTCGTCAATGGCAAGACAACGGCTAGGCGAAGCTCGTTGCTGCCAGCATGTGACAAGAATTACGGCAAACCTTCCACATCACCTCGATGCTTGTGAACAAGGCTGCTAGGCATGATGTATTTGCACTGTTTGCCTTTCGACGTTGGCATGCTGTGCTTTGTGAAAGTCCCACTTCCCAATGGGTTTGAGTAGTGACTACATCGCTTCGAGTCTTCTTGTCAGCCACGCCAATAACAACAACCATGCGCCTCTTGCTGGCTCAACTGGCGCTGCTTGCCTACGCAGCAGCGGCTTCGATAGTGCTCAAGATCCAACCGTCGCCCGCTCTTCCAAATCCCAACGCCCTTCCACCTTCTACACATGCAATTATCACCTCTCCGAATGGTGCAGTCCTTCGATCGCCCCTACGCAAAGACAACAGCATCGTCTTCACCGAGATCCCTGGTGTGGGGTCGCATCTGCTGAACATCTACACAAAAGACTACCTATTCGCATCCTACAGGATAGACACAACACCCAACCTTTCTGCGGCTAACCCAACCGACGACGCTGCCCCCAGCTCTGTCCTCATCTCCTTCGCCGCCCAGCTCTTCCCAGGCACTCAGTGGTCAGACACGGGCGTATCCCTCATCCCACAGCAACAGGATGCCTCCTCTTCAACCGGCATGTCTACCAAACCACAAGCCAGCCTAACCATATATCCAAAAGTCCTAGGTGCAAAGTCATTCTACGAAGCGAGGCAAGGTTTCTCCCCGCTGTCCCTGCTCAAGAATCCCATGATCTTGCTCGCGGTAGTAGCGCTAGCGTTTACCTTCGGCATGCCCAAGCTCATGGAGAACATGGACCCTGAAATGCGCGCTGAGTATGAGGAGATGCAGAAGAAAGGTCCTACGGCTGCGTTGGGACGCGCCATGGGTGGTGGCAGTACTGCGCCGAGTGCGGGAGGTGAAAGCTTTGATCTTGCTGGATTTCTTGCGGGACAGAAGAAGGAAGGTGCTGGCGCTGATGATATGCGGGGAAAGAAATGAACTATCCTTGGGAAGGACAGCACGAGATGTGGCAGTGACGGAACATGGCCCATCTTCCTACCAGTAGCAGTTGTCGGTTACAACCGTTGGTCAATCCACCCTCTGCACAAAACTTCTCAGACAGGACACACTGCAGTACGGATGTCTGGAGGGGTTTCCAACAACTCACGATTCAGTGCGGTTTTGGGACACGAGGTTCTGCTTGCCCGAGGCCCTCAACACCTGCCTAGCTGTCGTCGTCTATCTGTGCCAAAATCGACTCTTATCGGTCTGCCAGCCTCGGTGCGGGGACAAGGCTGTCCTTGGCCCTCTACTTCTACATACTCGCAAAAAGCCATGTGACGTCGATATATCGAGTGTTTTCCCGCCATTCAGGGCCGATCGGTCTCTATGTCCAATCTGGCTATCCAAGTTTGCCTTATGATTTCGCTTCTACTTCAAACGGATACAAATTAACGGTCTGCTGATAAGTGCTCTACCAGGCCAAACATTGTCCATTGCCGTCGGATCTGTTCTACTGAAAAGCCCAAAGGCGGAAGGACATGGCTTCCGCGATCGGATACAGCACTAGCACCATGCCATCCGCGTCTGATCGCCCAACATATATTCCCGACCAATTGCAGCAATATTACAACCATATTGGCCTCCCCACATCCTGCCACCTCACGGCAGACTCTGTCCAAAAGCTAGATGTCAACAAGCAGCTCGACTTCATCTCACGGCTCATTCGTTATCAGCTCTGCAAGGTACCTTTCGAAAACCTCGATCTCCACTATTCGCCCGTCAAGGGCATAAGTCTGAACCATGTCTTTCTCTTCGACAAGATCGTCACGCGCAACGTGGGTAGGGGAGGCTACTGTATGCAGAATAATGCTTTCTTCGGCTCGGTCCTCCGCTCCCTCGGGTTCAGCGTCATGTCCACCGGCGCCCGTGTCAGCCGACAAGTCGACGACGGCTCGTCCGGCAAGAACCAGACAGAAGAGGTCGAGTATGGTGGTTTCGGCCACCAAGTCAACATCCTCTTCTTTCCCAACGGCAAGAAGTACTTCTGCGACGTCGGTTTTGGCGCCTCTGGCCCCACCTTCATGGTACCGCTCGAAAACGGGTTCACGGCGATCAACACCGGCACTGAGGATAAAGTGGCAAGCAGTATGCGTCTCCATCGTGGCTTCACGGCGAACAACACCCACCGCAGTCCTGGGCAGGAATTGTGGATATATAGTGTCAAGTACGGCCGAGCAGACGACGAATCGAAACCCTGGATCCAGTCTTATTGTTTTAGCGAGACGGAATTCTTCCCCAGTGACTTTGAGATCATGAGTGGCTGGGTGAGCACCTCTCGGACATCTATGTTTGTCAACAAGGTCATCTGTCAGAAGTTTCTCATGGCCGAAGATGGAGAGTCATTGATAGGAGACATCACGCTGGTAGACAGCTCCATCAAGGAGAGGAGGTTCGGCGAAAGTAAACAGCTGACGGAGATCAAGAGTGAGGACGACAGAGTGACTGCGTTGGAGAAGTATGTTGGGGTCAAGCTGCGGAGGGATGAGAGTATGGGTATCAGTGGCTTCCCCAGTGCAATATCATAGCTTTGGGCCACCGAAACAAGTGTCAGCTAGTTCTGCTAGATGCCATCGTGATAGAGCGGGCTTACAAAGTCAACGCAAACAGATCTATTCCCGATAGTTGCTGGTGAATTTGATTGTCCAGGCATGTACAAGCTCTGATCGTCAACGACACAAAGCCGTGAGATACTGTGCCTAGTATTTGTTTTTGTTTGAAGATTGTAAAGGGCACAACCACCTATCAGTCCGGGGGTGAAGCTAGCCTAAGACAGAATGTTCTGGGGGGGTCTCAGTGCCTAGAGACTGAAGCTACTACGAAAGCACCTTAGAACATTTATTCACGCAACTCATTATTCCACAGCTTTTTGTTGTTTAGGATCGAGACCTGTACTCATGTCGGCTAACCTTCTTCTAAACTGGAAGGGTGAACTACCTGAAACCACATTCGGACTAAGCGCGACCTTCAAAACAACCGCTTCTAAGTCGACCCATTGGCTCTCAAGCTTCTATTTCTTCTTTGTTATACGAGACACGTCGCTTTCCGTCCGGCATCTGTGCTTGCTACGGGTTTCAGGTGTGAGCTACAAGTGGAATCTTATGCACAACGCCGGTCCTCCGCTGATAAGGACGCGGCTTGCATGCTGCCACAGACCTGTTTCAGCATGAGCTCGACCGACAAAGGTTTGATTCTGGTAGGTCCTGAGATGTGCTGTTTGACAACTAGCCGATTTCCATCGGCGCGGCACAAAAGACTGTATGTGCCAGCTTGCTGCTTCTCGAACGACCTCACATCGTTCCATGTCTGATATCTTGATCATGCTCATGTGCTTCTGTCTGTGAGCAAGCACCAACTGAATTGCTCTTCTGGTTCTCCGGTGCTCCTTCTTGCTGTGCATTTCAATTCTTTCTTGTGTGTCTGAGACACTGCAGCCTTTGAGAGGCTTTCTTTGCTTGCTTGCTCTCTTCTTTCTGCCGGAGCAGGATCTCTCCCGGCCAGCTAGTCGGCAGGTTCGCAAACACCAGTCAATAGCACAACACCAGTTTCCACGACCGAAAGACAGCTCCTCAATAACCTCCTTCCCAGAAGCACGGCCATCTACCCATCAGCACATCTCACCAACACTCGTCACCCACCATGGTCCTCGACCTAATCATCATCCTCCGCCTGGCCCAAGCCCTCCTCTCACTAGTCGCCCTCGGCCTGAACGCCTCGGTAACCCACTTCTTCAACAGCCATCAATTCCACCGCGGGCCCCCCAACTACCTCGCCTTCCTCGTCTTTACGTCTACCTGGACCCTGCTCGTGTCAATCCCCTACACGACCTTCGCACCACCCTACTTCCCAGCCTACATCAACCGCTGGGCCAGTCTCGCGTTCGAGCTGCTCACCACCCTCTTCTGGTTCGCGGGCTCCATCGCCGGCGCCGTCCACCTGGCCTCGCTGGACGTCTGCAGGGGCCTCATGTGCCACAACGCGCGCGCTGGCGTCGTGTTCGCGGCATTGGTGTGGTTGTGCTTCTGCGTCACGAGTTACTTCCCGGTCAAGTACTGTTTCTTCGAGGGGGACCGCGAGATCGGCGCGCAGAATTGGAGGTTAGGCATGAGTGGGGCCGAGCGGATCACGCGGGTAAGAATGCGGAGGGAGAAGGATAATCTGGTTGATGTGCGGGCTGCGAGGGTCGGGGACGATGTTGCTGCTGCTGCTGCTAACGGCGGCGGCCAGAGTGGGTTCGCGGCGAAGATTCTGAGGGGCGCGAGGGAGGTGATGGAGGTCGCGAGGGTGCGCGCGCGCAATGTTGCTGCCGAGTGGAAGACTAAAGCTGGGAAGGAGGCGGACGCGGACGGCGCTGCGGAGATGAGACAGCGCGGGCGCGAGCCGGGAAACGAGCAGGCTGTCATGGCTGGATCCATGGGCAGCAGTCGTGGTCATGCGTACCGCAGCAGGAGTGTCACGCCACAAGGCGGTCATATGGTCTGAGGAACTGGTAGCTGGGCTGCCTGCATGACTGTCATTCCCCAGTGTCGTCGTTCTGCGAGATGGAACGGACATAGGGCTGGCCGTGTCGTATTCGATCAGGCGCTCACGTCCAGCAGACAGCGAGGAAAAGCCGACTACCTCAGTTATGCTTGCATCTACGAATCGTTTCCCTTCTCAAATTAGTACCAGCATGCCGCTGCCGGATGGAAGTGCGACGACGAATTATCACGTGGAACCGAGAAGTCGCCAGATGTGCCGGTGGGAGCCAGCCGCAAGAAGCGTGACCGCAAGTGCAGAACACGATGCTGTCCGAAGAACGTCTTTATGAGTGAAGTGAAATACACAACAGATGCCCTCCGCAACATCTACCCCCTCGCTCCCTGCAATCCTCCTGCTCCCCCCAGCCCTTGCTCCCCCCTCTTCTTCAACGCAAACACACTCCCCCCCACAAACAACAGCAAAGGCACACAGAAAACCGCACAAAGCAGCGCCAGACTCCATCCCATCGCGCCAAACCCGGCCGCCTCGCGCACGCCGCCGGCCCAGTACGCGCCGAGCAAACTGCCAAAGGCCCAACTGACATTAAACAGGCCGTAGCTCTGGGCGTAGGCGCCGCCGCGGCCCATGCTCCCGGGCATGCGGCGCTCCTTCTCGGCGGCGATGTAGGTGAACTCGGCCATGGTGGCGGCGAGGGCGAGGGCGACGCCGAGGCCGATCAGCGCCAGCAGCGCGCACAGCAGGACCTTGTGCGCGAGGGTGTTGCGGGTCACGAGGCGGAGGCAGACGAAGGGCGGCACGCAGAGGAGCAGGCCGAGGCCCGCGGGCCAGCGCGCGCCGTACGTGTCGATGGCGCGGCCGTAGACGGGCTGGATGAACGCGGGCGCGAGCGGCGCGAGGAAGATCAGCCCCGCGCCTACGGGGGACCAGTGGAAGGTCGTGCCGACGAAGAGCGGGAGCGTGGTGTCGAAGGCCGTCAGGATTAGGGCGGCGATGGCGCAGCCGGAGAAGGTGGCTTGCATGCGTCGCGATTTGAGGAGGATGAGCATTGGGGGGAGTTTTTTGGCCGTTGGGGAGGAGGTGGGGTGGGGCGGTGGGATGTCGGTGGCTGCTGGATCTCGGTCTGGATCTGTGTTTGATGTTTCAGGGGGTGCGAAACTGCTGACTATGTGCTTGCCTGTCTGGTGCTGCTCGTCGGAGAGCGGCTGAGGCTCCATTTGCATGTCGTCCTCCTGTGGCAACCATTTTTTGGCGGCTTTCTTCTCAACCAGCAGGAGCCGCAGCACGATGTCCAGCCCAATCATGCCAAACGCCATAGCGAAGACGGCATAGTATCCTGCTCGTTCATACACGACGCCACCGAGCAAAGGCGCCAATAAAGCGGCACTCGAGTAGGCGACACCCACAAAGCCCATGGCTTGGCCGGCGTTCTTCTTGCCCACGGTGTCGGCCAGCAGTGCCAGCCCGGTGACCCACACAACACCAGCAGAGGCCCCTTGGAGGATACGCCCTACAATCAAGAGCGGGAGGTTGTTGGCGAGACAGAGCATGACGGTCGCCCCCCCCCAACACGACTATTCCTGCCAGGAGCGGCGAACGCCGGAGCTCGATGCGGTCGCTTAACCAGCCGAAGATAGGCGCTGAGACGAGTAAGGCGGCTCCGTACACTGAGAGAAGGATGGACAGCCAGCGTTGGACATCCTCTTCAGGGACGCCGATGCGCTCGTTAAGGCTAAAGGGGAAGACGGGGACGATCACAGCATAGAGGAAAATGTCTGTGAAGACGGCGGTACAAACCGTGGCGGTGATGAACCATGTTGATGATCGGAGCTCGAGGAGGGCAGGCCGGTGGTTGGAAGCGCCGGTCAGGAAGCGAAGTGTTTCCATGCTTTCGGGGAGTACCCCAATCTCTGCAGATGGGAGAGTGCCTGACACTTGAGGGGTGATGGTAGGATGAAGACACTGGCGGGGATGAGACTAGTAGAAAAGGCTACGTCCCCAGATCTTACTCCATGCGCTAGCCGCGGCGAAGTACGAATCACCTAGTGGTGTCCATTCTGGCTGGCCGGAGTAGGGTTGGGTTACTTGTATGGGTTGATAGCAGCGGCGGTGGCACGATGCTCGTACAAGCTAGAAGCAGTCGACACGAGCCACATTCGTACAGAGCCTGCACATCGTGGTATTCACTTAGTCCTTCAAGAGAGGACGACATGGCCATCACGGGTGGGATGTATTGACGAAATACCGGTAGGTAGGACCTGGCTTCCGCGCGTGGCGTATGGTGTCTCGCAAAACTCGACGCGAGATTTGGGATTTTCCTCGCCAAGCGCATTGCCGATTGGCTGCGAACTCAGAGCTAAAGTGAGGCTTCTTATCCAGGATCGGAGATGGTCGTCCTCGAACGGTCGGATCCGAGGCAGCTGAGAAAGCATGAATCTGATCGTGCTGGTGTGGAGGTCGTGAGGAAAGAAGGCTGGTGTCATCACAGTTGCGCCAAGACTGGACACAGCATGACTCTCAAGATACTCAGACGCCCAACACTAGCAAGCATTCTACCACATCATGCTGTCACGTTTGACCATATTTTGCAGATTGATGGCACGGCATCGTTATCACAGGTGAAATTGCATGTCTCCGAACGACCGTGTGTTCTACGTCGTTGGTGTGCCCTGGAAGAAGAAGTCGATGGTGATAACTGAACGTGATGTATGTGGTTAGTAAGTGGGATCTTAGTTTGTACGAAACGCAGGAGAAAAGAACAAAAGGTAAGCACGTTTCATCAGGTATAGCAAGCATGCTTTGCCAGGACGGCCAACGGCCCTGTAAGCCTGAAACACGTTCTGTTCAAAGTCACTTCCAACCTATTTGCACAGATATCTGTTCACTCTTGCTCGATTGCGGTCAAAGTCGAGGCACTGCGATGAACATCAGCACCTGGGTCTTCTTCATCAAATCTATGTAGCCCCACTCAGCTTAGCATCCGCCTCTGTGCTACCCTCCACATCTGCATTGCCAGGCTCACCACCGCTGGTCTTGGATGCATCGCTCGCCTTGAAGGTTTGTTCAAAATCATGTATGATGTCGTCGATGTGCTCAAGACCAACTGAGATACGGATGAGATCTTCCGTAACACCTGAATCTTCCTTCTCCTGGTCACTGAGCTGTTCGTGCGTTGTAGTCCAAGGATGGATTGCGAGCGTCTTCGCATCGCCCACGCTGCATGAAATGTTAGTGAATGGTCCACAAAGTCCAGAAATACACTTACTTTGCCAAATTGGACACAAGTTTGAACCCGTCAACAACCTGCGACCCAGCAGTTGCACCACCCTTGACACCGAATGACAACACGCCACCAAAGCCTCTCGGCAAGTACTTCTTGGCCAGCTGGTGCGAAGCGTGGCTCTCGAGACCCGGGTAGCTAACCCACGCAACATTGGGATGGTTCTCCAACCACCGTGCCAGCTTGAGTGCGTTCTCCGCGTGTCTTTCACACCTCAAGCTAAGTGTCTCGACACCGATCAGGAATTGCTGTGCGTTGAACGGCGACAAACACGTTCCAAGATCCCGCAGTATCTCAACTCGCACTCTAATCAGGAACGCCAGCTTGCCGAACGTCTCAACGAACTTCAAACCATGATACCCCTCAGACGGATCATTAAACTGCGGAAACCGCTTGGCGTTTGCCTCCCAGTCGAAGTTCCCGCTGTCCACAACCATACCACCAATGCTCGTTCCATGACCCCCAATCCACTTCGTCGTACTATGCACAATGATATCTGCGCCATGCTTGAAAGGCTGGCAGAAATAACCCCCAGCGCCAAAAGTGTTATCAACCACAACGGGCACACCCTTGGCGTGCGCAACCTTGACAATCGCCTCAAAATCAGGCACATTGTACCTCGGGTTTCCTATGCTCTCAACATAAACCGCCTTCGTCTTCTCGTCAATCGCCTTCTCGAGCTCCTCGGCATCATCACGCTTCAAGAACTTGGTCTGGATTCCCAGACGCGGAAAGGCCACCTTGAACTGGTTGTACGTGCCGCCGTACAGATTGCTCGTGCTGACAATGTTGTCGCCGGCGTGTGCTAAGGCGGAAATGGCCATGAACTGGGCTGCTTGGCCCGAGGATGCGGCCACGGCGCCGATGCCGCCCTCTAGTGCTGCGACGCGCTTCTCGAAGACGTCGACGGTAGGGTTCATGATTCGGCTGTAGATGTTGCCGAATTGCTTGAGGCCGAAGAGGCGGGCGCCATGGGCGCTGTCGTCGAAGGTGAAAGACGTGGTCTGGTAGATGGGGACTGCTCGGGCTTTGGTTGTTGGGTCAGCTTCCTGGCCAGCGTGGAGCTGGAGGGTCTCGAATTTCTGAACGTAGTCGTCGCCGGACATCTTGACGGTAGAGCGATGCTTTTCTCTATGTACAGGAAGATGGCCGGTTTAGGGATGGGTATCTATTTGTATGTGGTCTTACTTCGACTGTGCCAAGACTGTGGCTGTTGGCTGGCCCTGTGAAGCTGGTATGATAGTTGTGTCGGGAATCGAAGACTTTACAGAGCTTAGATCTCAGATTAAGCTACCTGGCTGCCAGTGCGAAACATAGATCCTAGCTTAAATAGCGAGACGTGAGTCCTCGAGTCGGTACTGACACGTCGAGACTAGCAGCTGATCCCCGCATTGCTGGGGATCAACCAGATGGCGTGCTTCGAGACTAAACTGCATACAGTAGGAAATAAATACAGCACATCAGGATAGGAAATTTTCGCATCTACCTGAGCCATGCAGTGTCGACGGGATCGAAGGAATTGTATCGTGACGATACACAATGCGAATATCACCGGTACGAATGCGAAGAGTTAAGAGATGAAATCAACAAAAGCGCCACCCACCACTTACTTCGCATTGGCGGATCACGTCTGAAAATATCCTGCCACTGCTTGCCAAATTCAAGGTACCAGCCTTACTGACGCCAGGAAAGGAGGAGAACTAGCCATCCACTGAAAGCTTCCATCGCTCGCGATTGCGGAGACTATCTTTGGGTCCGGCATGTCTCGTTCTCGGCGCTCTCGAGGCCAGGAGATCCTCAACGGCGATGTTGCCCTATGCCACTGCCAGGGGAGCCCTTCTTTGCGAACAAGCCTCATCGCCCTCGCCTTGTGATACCAAGACTTTCGTGTACTCTGCACCCCATGTCCCTTCAATGCGATGCTTCATGGAAAACCACAGACCCTGTCCATCACTTGCTTCTCACAGTCACCTCAACCGTGGTCATCAGCTTTTTCTCCAGCTCTGCCTTATCTCTATGTTCGCTCCTCTTCTTGCGAACACAGAGGGACAGGCGAGTGGATGTGTTAGCCCCTTTGGCTAGTGAGTACTTTCGCTGAAGCTTGCGATAGTAACCATGTTGACGTCTGCGCTCCTGCTTCGTCGTTTTGAAGACCTTGAGAACAACGAGAGCCGAATACTTTATCTGAAAGCATTCGTTCATGAAATAGTCCAGCTCTATTTTGCTGCGGATATAAGCACCACCCCACGAGTGCCGTAAGCTGGACTTACCTGGCATGAAGTGATTGATAGTGGCTTCGTCGTACCCTTGAGTGTTCTTAGATGCTTTGTCGTCAAGGTATACTGAAGTGGTAAGAATCAAATAGAATATTGCTTTGGCTATCAGTCGCATCCCCTGGCCTGGTTTCGTGAATGGAATTGCTTTGAAGACTGGCATGCTGACTTGAGTCGAGCTGCACAACCTGTCAGCATGCTAAGCAGGGCGAATCACAACGCTGCTTGTAGGCAGGACTTACTAATCTTGGTCTGAGGAATCGACGCCAGGCTCATTTCTCTGCAAACCGTAGCTTGCTGGTTGGCGATCTCGTCGAGCAGTACATACTAAAGTCACAGGGGTTTGCGAGCTGCTCAATTTCCCTGGCAGATTGTTGTGCGAGAGGCTTCGTCTTGCTTGCAAATGCTGTATTAATTGGTCCAAGAAGAAGTTGACAACGTAGGAGTGGCACACACAACTCGTATGGTGATCGAAAAGCTGATAGATCGCACCTTCTACATAGAGAAGTGAAGGTCGAGAGGATGTTTGAAAGTGAAGTCTTGTGACCTTGACGCCATGCTCTTCCCGCATTCCCCAAACTTTTAGAACAATCCGACGCAAGCGTACCTTGTAATCCCCTCATTACGTGCCACCGTGCTTTTCATGTCGCCGTCATCATCGATGACCATAACCATAGCCACCCAAAGCGCCCTCTAGCATTTCATCGGCGTCCTCATCCAGCCGCCGGCCAACAAGCACATCGAAACCCTCGTCTCCAGTTCCGTTTTTCAACCTTCCTATCTTTCTCGGTCCAGAAAGTAATATCTGATCATCCGTGTAGTTTTCCTTGCCTGGCACCTCATCGTCGTTGTCATCGCCATTGCCGCCCTCATCGTCACTAAGCTCACCTTCTTCTAGAGACCACACCTCCATGGCCTTCGACAATAGAGTGCCGGCTACTCCACCACCTCCAGCATCACCTAGAACACGAACTGCCTCGTGTAATGATTCCACGGCTTCTCTTGTCCGATTCATCATTGATAGAAGCACGAGTCCACGACTGGTATGGATGCTGCCGAGTAGGCTCCTCTGCTCGTAGCCTCCAGCTGCACCTGCTGAAGCTGATGCAATAGGTCCTGGTCCATTGACATTGACACTGCTCCCTGTCAGGTCCATTCCTAGGTTCATGCCAACCATGCGCGAAGCGACAGCACCGTTCAGCTGTGCAGAAGCTGAGCCGCCTGTAAGCTGTCGTAAACACTCATCAAATTGCGCTAGTGCCTCATCAAGCATGCTCATTCGTCGATACGAATGGCCGAGATTTGCTCTGACCGCGACCCAAGCGTGCATGTCGCAACCAAGCTCCGCAGCCAGCTGGAGAGCTCGCTTGAAGAGTTTTGCCGCAATGTTGAGATTGCTCTGATGGTAGAGTATGACGGCAAGCTCGTTGACGACGAGGGGATCGCCAGAAACCTTGTCAGGTGATCTGAAGACCAGCTCAGTGACTTTGTCTGCATCGTCCTTGCTTCCGCTGCCAGCGCCCGAAGACATGGCGAATGCACCGACGCAGTATTCCCAAGCCAAACTCATGTTGTTAAGGGCAAGGTGTTGCATGCCTAGAAACAAACCTGGCAGATGGCTTCCCTGAAACAATCTCGCAGCTGTGCTGTATGCAGCGATAGCCTGGTCATGCTCACCCTCCGCCGCGAATGTGTGCGCGAAGCCGATCCATGCTGGTGCAGAGTGAGGATCAAGCAGTGAAGCTTTAGAGAAGAAGCGGCGGGCGAGTGGTATCCGGTGCGTCGAGAGATAGTAAGTTGCTATAGCTAGATAGGTATAAGATTCGTGCGGTGCATTGATCGAAAGCGTGTGGGATAGGTGGAAGAGTGTATTTATGCTCCCTGTTTCGTAGAGCGCGGCCAAATGGAGTGGATACAGAGCAGGACTATGACCTAATGATGCCAGCGTATCTGGGTCGGTGTTCTCAAGAGAGGAAGACTCGGCCGTCGAAGAGTTGAGTATGCGGGTGGTGATAGCCAGTGCTTCGTGGAAGCGGCACTGCGTGTAGAGAGTCTCAGCTCTGGTGAGCAGCAGATCTGGATTCGCGGCGAGGTTGTAGTGCGAGGCTAGGTCTTCTGTTGCTTCCGTCATGGTCTTTGGCGAGGCATATTTCGAAAGTCTTGTGGTGTAGAGCAGTCTCGTAAGATGTGCTGCTTCCTGTGCCTGCGTTGGGTCATCGGTTCTTATTGTGTCGAAGTCAAGCTCGTTCAAGAATTTGATCTCTTCTGCAGGCGAGAGGAGCGAGCTCTTCATCAATTGATCGAATGCTTCGAAGCACTGCACATCTATGCGGACTGCCGTCATGAAGCACTCTTTTGCTTTGTCGAAGGCATTTCGTCTTGACCAGCACAGGCCTCGCAGGTAGCACATGCCCGCCTGGAACTTCAACTCTTTCTCTTGTTCCCGATCTCTTTCTCTTTCTTCTGAATACTCTATCCTGTCCCTGGCCGACCTCCCCCTGTGAGTGATATGCCTACCGATTGGCAGTCCAATGGCGTTCGTGTGGGCCAGCTTGCGCCGTGCATTGTGCTTTGCGTCACTGATGAGATGGATTGGATTCTCCTCGCCTAGAAGACCAAGGGCTTGGTCGTACCGTCCCTGTTTAACGTAGCAGTGACTGGCCAGATATCGACATGACAGGCTGCGATGGATAAGGTCCTTCCGCGATAGAAGCGCAAGGGCGCGTGTGTAATTGTTGTTCGAAAAATGCACTTGTGCTAGCCAGAAGGCATCTCCATCAGCGTCTGTGGTGGGTGTCAGTCCTGTAAATGCTTTACCTGACAATACTCACATACTACTTAACGCCAACACTTTGTCGCCAATGTAGATCGCGGCATCGTGCTGGCCTTTGTTCAAGGCATCCTGCCGCCAGCCGCGAAGATACTTGTCCATCTTGAGCAAGATATCATGTCAGATGAAGTGGGTAGGCACTTGGTTGTGACACTTGAAAACCCGCGAGACGTTGTTGACGACTACCGATTTGGGCAACTATGACGCGAGCCTTCAGATCTCCTGCTGTTCGGTTAGGTCGAACTACCAAGAGTGCAGTGTCTCCCGTGGCGGGGCTGTTCAGCTACGGAATCTCAGTATGGCCGAGGTTCACATACTTGGTCGACAAAGCACCGTGCTCGGGGTGGTCTCCAAAAGAGAAACAAGAAGCATCACGGTGCTGGTCACGGACTAATAGGTTGAGCACGATTACGACTCACCATGCGCCTTGCTATCCGTTCTCAAGAGCACCAGAGTACTCTTCATATCAAGATGATCGGCCAGCTCGGTGCTCCTCATAGGAGACACACCCTGGCAAGCGTCCCTTTCGAGTTTGCAAGTTCATTGATATGTCTGCTCTCAGAAAGCGCTACACGGGCCAGAGAATACATTATGGTACGATAGAATTACTTCCACATCGCTTTGAACAATTGTGCTCGGCAAGACAGACCGAGCACATCCCTTAAACCGCGTGTGACGGCTCTATTACCCCCTCGAGCATAGCCTACCCATGATCAGACTCTGCATGACGAACTCATTGTCGGCGACCTCACACTCCCATGATGCCGGGTCCTTGTTCCTGCTCTTGCCATCAAACGCCTTTTTGACGTCTTTTACCATCCTGCAGGCCTCGGCATAATCCTTGTCAGCCACAAAGAGCCACGTCAACCCAGCCTTCTCGACCTGGTGCAGCCTCTCTTTGGCAGCTGTAAGATCGGCCACCTTGTCAACCCCTTGTGCACCCATGATCTGAACCAAAGTCAGGTGTGGTGTCCGCTTTTCGACCTTGCCACGACCCTGCACGAAGATGGCCGAGGATTCATCGAAAAATTGGGTTCTCTTGCTGACCATGTCCCCAAGCTTGCTCGATCCGATCTCTAGTCGTGGCAAGACACGAGATCGGACGGCGCCGTCGAGTTCCGCGCTCTCACCGGCTGGTAGGAGATAGTCCTGCCAATTAGCTAGACTTGACTTCTTGATCGATGCCTCAATCCATTTGCCGCTCAAGCATGGCAATTGGAAAGCTAGCGCTTGCATGTATTTTTCCTTGCGCGAATGACGGTCGGCAAGGAGAGCAGCGAACCCGATACTGTTGAATCGACTCTTCAAGTTGAGGTCATCATCGAAAAGCTCACGGAAAGAGCTACCCAGGACTAGACCTCCATTCTGCGTCACCATCCCCGAGATCTGGCTTTTCGCATTGTTGTCTTCGAAGGAAAGAGCGAACACCATGTTTGCAAACATGCCATCCTTATGTGAGATCGGTAGGACAATATCCTTATCTGCGTGGCGACCTCGAGAGGATGGTGTCATAGGAGTTGAGGCTCGATTGAGTGGCGTCGAGATTCCTGAGGTGCCGTTGGTTGCCTCTGGCGCTTCGTACACAAATGGTCTCGTCCTCACCCGGTTCCAGGTATTGAGGTCGATGTATATGTCCGCAATGGCAAGTGGTTGGTTTCTGTCAACACCCTCGGGAAATGACAGCTTCGAGTTCTTGTGCTCGACAATCACGTGGGAATGACCATAAATATCTGTAATGCAGTTCTCGGACGTGGCATCTGTGGGTTCAGAGCAAAACCCGCGGATAATGTACGCGCCTTTAGGGTACTTCTCCAGAGCAACTTTGACTACATCGCCGACCCTGAGATCCAATGAGCAGATTCCATGGTCTCCTATGTCTTCTGGATCATAACCTGGCCACAGAATTTTGTGTTGCTGCTTACTGAACAAAGCTTCGATACAGATGGCAGGGTAGTAGGCTCGCGTCCGACCCATGAAGTACGCGAACACCATGTTTCGTGCAACCACTTGATCTGTGTTCGCTTGAGACGTCGGCGGTGCAGTTGAAGCCAGACCTGTGGCGACCGGATCAGGGCTGGCTTCTTCAATGGAGGGTAACGTGGAAGGTGTTTTGACCACACTCTTGGGAGCATTACGGCGCACGCGCCGCGTCACTTTATGCTGAAGGACGTTGGTGACAGGCTGGGATCGAGGCCCGATGGTTTTGGGCGCATGTCGTGGCTTCGGTGAGTCGTCCATCTCCCAAGCTGATCTTTTCCCTTGCAACTTCGTTGGCGTTTTTGCAATGGCTTCCTCAACTTGGGGCGCAGGAGCATCATCGGCATGGTCCTGCGGTACGTCGTTCTCAACATCCTCACCGGCGAGCTCGGCATTTCTAATACTAACTCTACGACCAATATTCGCGTTTATGCCGTTGCTCAGCGATGGCAATTCTTCTGCTACAGGTCGCGAGCCGGCGCTTCCGTGATTGAATCTTGCTCTCTTTCGAGGCACAAAGGGCTCTTCGTCTTGTGTCGATGCCAGCGCCTGTGCAATCTCTGGATCTTCGTCCAGGCCAAGCGGCGCGGGAAAGTCAACACTACTCGTCTGCGTACATTTGGGCAACATATCCTCCTGAGATATATCCTCCATGCGTTTGCGCTTCCGATCTCGAGGGGGCAAAATTGGCTGGCCGCTCACGTCAGGTGGAGGTGAGCTGAGCTTGTTTGCTTGCTTGATAGGTGCAGTCGCACACGTGCTATGCCGCTGCATATCCGAGACGCCACGACTAGAGCTCGTCTCTGGGACAGTCGAGGCAGGCGGTCCGTCGCGATCCTGCTGTTCACGAGCAGAGTGCCGGTCTACATTCCCTTCTTGAACCACGTCTTCGTCGTCATCTGACGCACCTTGAGCTCCTGAGATCTGTAGTCGCGGAGTGTAAGATGGCTCCGTAGCAACAAGCCCATTCTCAGGAGAGGCCGGCACCATCTCTGTAGAATCACCTGAGCTTGCGACGGGGAAGTTTCTAGCCGAGTCTTGTGTAGATCGAGCGGATCGCTGAGAATTAGCAATTCGGACCGGACCAGAGCTAACAGGCTTCTGGTGGGCGAGGATCCTACCCGACCTGGTCTGACGCGCGGTGGGACTCGGTTGGGTAGGAGGAAAGGAGTGAGTCGCTGTCTTCTCATGCCTCCGGGTTGTGTCAGGTATGACACTTGCAGGAGCTTTACCATGGTCCCCAGGCATCTGGGAAGTTTGGATCTGTTCCCTGGTCGCAGACTGGAGTAGCTCGGTGTTGTCCTCGGCCACAAACTGATTTGACACACTCTCATCCCCACGGCCGTCCTCGCAGCCTTCTTCCATATCAGCAGCTGCTGGAGGGCTGCTTGGTAAGCTGTCCGTGCTTATACGACGGACTCCGATGGACCTCTCGGATGCTGCTCTTCTCTCTGGTGCAGGGTCATGCTTCTCGGGAGATAGGGGAGAGGAGACAGTTTTGAGTTGCTCTCTGGCCCTGGCCTCTCTTAATCTGGCCCTTCTCTGTCTGTCGAGAGTGCTGGCGCCAGACTCAAACCCATCATAGTCGGTGACCTGTGTAGCAGTATTAGCATCGAGATCCGACCCGTCAACACTGCCTGTTCGGAGACGTTGAGAGTGGCCGGCTGGCACATAACGGTCGGCTGGCTCGGTGGCTGCCCGCTTGAAGTCAGACAGAGGGCGGAGTGGCGACGAGGTAGGCATGTGTAGGACGTGCTTTTCGACTTCCAGGCTCGGCGAAGGCCTGTCAGACCTCAGAACAGAGGTGGCCACATTGGCGAACGGAGAGGAAGCAGCTTGTGTTTGAGCGAAGGCCTGACTCAACCCGAGCCCGTGGCCCGGAGTTTGTTGAATACCTCTTGCGAACGGGTTGCGCGACACAGCTGGGGTGTCAACCACATTGCCATTGTAGTCTCTCTTCTTTCCAGCTGTGGCAGGTGTTTTGAATCGTTGTGACTCGGGAAATTGGGTCAACGGAGGCTGTGATTGTGAGGGAGAGAGGTTTACAGGGGCCAATTCCTGCTCGACCGGCGCCCCAGCAAAACTCGACACGATGTCAAGGAAGTTGGAGTCTCCTTCTTGTGGCGTATCTTCTAATGTGCCCTCGTTCTCGAGCCCGTGGTCGGACAGCTGCTCGTCATGTCCCAAGGAGACCTGCTCGCTCCTGCTCCTGACAAGTTCCAGCACCGATTGAGAGATCTCCTGCGTCGCGTTGTCGCTTGTTTGGGATTGCGCACCTCTTGTCGGCTCCATGGGCGCGCCTTCTGCTACTGCTACGGCCTCTGTCTGCGCGACTGATCGCTCAATTGTCTCCGGTACGGTACTGGACAAGAACGACACGGTGGTCTGGGCATCGTTGGACTCTTCGTGTTGATCAGTGTCGCAGACGGCGTGAAACTTCGAAAGGTTGGCGCAGTTCTGCGGGTGACTGCCCAATGCCTTGAGTTCGCGTGTACTTACAAGGGTGGTGGCGTCAAGAGACTAATTAGTAGCACACTCGCATTAGCGCGTATTCACCGTTGCTCGCCTGGCCTCGCCCTCGCCGACTTACATCTTCCAGTAGTTCAGACTGTAGTATCTTGATGTCGAGACCATGACGAGATGCTACCATGCCGCCACTTTCTTCATCCAGTCGTCGGTATCGCAAGGCGAAAGTTGTCTAGGTATGTCTTCGTTATAGATACTGTATGCTTTGCGCTGCCACTTAACGCGTGACGCGACCAAACGTATGGAGATCGACTATCTTATCGACTAGCGTGCTCACAAAAGATTTCGGTATTGAGTATCGCTGATCCGAACGCTGGTAAGTGACCAGTGCGGTTGAAACATTGCACTCTAGACCACAGCTGCTTGCGCCTACAGTGAAGGTGTCAAACTCTAGGACCGAGTGCTAATCTTTGTCTTCATTTGTTTGTTTGTTGGACGCGTAAGCGAAGATCTGTTTGATCCATAGCATGGCTCAGGCATAAGAGCTGCCACGGAGCAAAACGACATAGTACCTGTGCATGAGCCAGTTGGCACTGCATGAAGAGCCTGCTGTGATTCAAGTTTGTCACAAAATGAGCAGACAAAGGCTGCGTTTTGCTGGGAAAACATTGTGCAAACCGAAAGGATAAAGTGACAACACAGTGAAGTGGTGACTGAGGCAGTGACAATCGCACACGTAAGGCGGGACAGCAGGCGAGATGTTGTTCACCCTCACAAGGAAGGTGCTTTCCTTCCTCTTCAACTCCGTGCGGTGGTGCCTTCCTTCATGGCTCCTTGCCCGCTTCTCTTATCTTACGAAACTTCTCCCATCCTTTTCTATGCTGCAATGCTCCGAGGAGCCACCTACGACAGCGACCATGGATGACTATCCAGAGCGTGCAGAGCGTCTCGAACCTCTCAAGACACTGCATGAGACGAGAGCCAATGATCAATATGGTGAGGGACATAATCAAAAAAAACCCCCCAGGACTGAACAGTACGGACTAACCGATACAGTGGAAGCCCTCGTCTTCGAGATGCCGGCAAAGCTCGCCTCCAAAGCACTTGGGTAAGTTTTTACGACTGGACGACAAGCTTGTCACTCATCGAATTAGCATTGTCAAACCTGTGCTGCAGGAAGCTCCCAAGCAACCTCAGCTTCACCACCTGCGTCGAGTCATTCACCAACCACACCTACCTCAAGATCTGCTCATGAGACGGGTTGTCGTCACTCAGCCAAACAAGCCATGCGTCTTCCTCATACAAGTCGCTACTCAAGATCTGGCTGACGCCATAATGGTCGCCATCAAGGACGCCATGAACCAGGATCCGATGTTGGCAGATTACGACCACGTTCCTCGGTGCTTTCCAATCCCAGTGCCTTTGCACGCACCACTAAACGAGACCCAAGCTAGAGAGTGGACCGAGAGACACTGGCTATGCATCTACAATCCTGCGGCTCAACTATTGCAAGACGCACCACCACTGCATCTCCTGCGGAAGACTAGAATGGAGCTGGAAACCGTCCAAACAGACAATTTCGTCACTCTTGCTCAACTCGTTGCAGAAGAAGCGTCGACTAGTGGTCGCGGTCTCGGCGTCGGCGCTGTCGTCGTAGACCCAGTCACGCAGCAGGTGATTGCTGCTGCTGGTGACGCCCGATACTACCCTGGAGGAAAGCCCGACCCCAATGACGACACAGGTGGCCGACCAGAGTGGCACGCTCTTATGCGGGTCATCTCCATGGTCGCCAACAAGGAGTTACGTCGAAGACTGGCCGCAGGCTCGCATCAGAAGTTCGCTGCTACCTGTTCAGAAGGCCTACCTGGCCAAGCTGTCAGTGCGACCGAGCAATACTACCTCGACCATACTCTGTTTGGTGAAGATGCCGACTCCAAATTCCCAGGTTATCCGCCTCGCCATACCGCTCCTCGTGGGGAGGGCTACCTCTGTAGCAATCTCGACATCTACCTGACACACGAACCATGTGTCTGCTGTGCCATGGCCATGGTGCACTCTCGGTTCAGAGCGTGTATCCTTATCAATCGGATGCAGAACTCTGGCGCCCTGTGTGCACGAACACACCAGTCACTCCTTGGATACGGTCTCTTTTGGCGACGCGAGCTCAACTGGCGGGTCTTGACGTTCCGATACAACGATTCTGGTCATGATCGCGGTTCTGTCCTGAAAGATATGTTCCACGCATAGAAGGCGTGTAACTTTGCCATTTCGGTGAAAACATATGACCCCTCCCAGGTCACTATCCATATCAACCAGAGAGTACCCATACCCTCACATTCGACCACCAAAGTATTATACCGGTATCCGAAATCAGCTCGATATCAGTCTCGTTCGTGTCCCTTTCAGCAGTATGGATACCATGGCAGCAGATCATACGAATTCCGGAACACGAGTCCACTCACTGTCGTCAGTCTTTCGAAACTCAACACCTTCGCCAAAATATCCAGCATCGGACCAGGCCTTCATAGTGTTTACATCGTATGGTCCATGGATATCGCCTCCGTCTCTAGCGTCAGACCAGCGATACTGCCATTGGGAAGTCGCGGTGTCATCAGCAGTGACCTCGGACTGAGCAGGTTGTGCTTCAATCCACTCTTCACCAGTGGTCTTTTTATACTGCCGGACGAGCAGCTCTCTTTCTGTATCATAGACCTCTGGCTGACCTCTGGCGAGCAGAAGGTCGGCAGCTTCGGTGATAGTTTCAATTGCTTTCGATCTCTCGTCCCCCTGTTCGTCTTTCATGGCTTCGTCATCGTCGTTGACACTGTCTTGCCGCTTCCTCTTGTTCTGCCATTTCGGCTTCTTCACCTTGCCTTTGTTCAGTCTTGCTAAAGCTTCGAGGACGGTCTCGGCAGGCTGCAACTGAGGTATTAGCATTGCCAGTATCTGTCCGTCGCTCTTGGCATCATCTTCGATGGCTTTTTGTCGCCTTTCCTTTTCCCTCCGCTCGTGAGCTTCACTGGCCTTTTTCATCTCCTTCTTGGATATGCCTTCGAGCCAAAGATCATGCTTGGCGTCTGGATCAGCCGCCTTCCGTACGTAGTTGCCTGACTCATCGAACTTTCCCTCTTCGTTCTCTTCACGCATGTTGAAGGCATCTAGTTTGGGGGCATGCATTTTCTTACCGCCAGCTCCTAGCTCTTCATCTACCCCACCCGTATCTGCTCTTTCCTCATCCGCGATTTCACTGTCACTGCTGCTCTCTTGCTCCTGGTCTTGGGCCTTTCCCTTGCCGTTCAGCGCGAAATCAGCACTCACATGCCCACCGCTCTTACTGTTTTTGACCTGACCCTCGATCTCATCCTCGTCCAAGAAACGCACATCTTTTTTCCTTGCCTCACCACGTCGATCAGCATCACCTTCCGAGTCGTCACCGTCCTTGAAGTCGTCCTCGAGATCAGCGAACATGTCGGCCTCGTCTTCGTCCTTGGATTTCTCGGCATCTTCCTTGGCCTTGGCCTTTGCTTCAGCGCGCGCATCGAAGTTCTCGTTGTCTGAATCGGAGTCGTAGCCATCCACATTCACGGCACCTCGCTTGACCTGTTGACCTCGAGCGCCGATGACATCTGCGTCAAGCGTCGCATCTTCTTCCAAGGCATCTGGGGCTAGAGCTGAGGGGTTGCGGAGGTCGAAGCGGGCTTTCTTTGACGGTTGGCCATTTCCGTAGCTGTCGTGGTTGACTCGGGCGAAGTCTTCGGCTGAGCGCTTTTCTGATTGCATGATGGCGTCGTAGCTCCCGATGTCATTCTCGGGGTCGATGCTCACAGTCATGTTCACAACCTTGATAGTTTATTATGTTTGCACCGCGACGCGCTACGCGTAAAGTCCGCTCGACGTCATTGTTTGATGCCTCGTCATCAAGGCGACATTGTCGAGGACTGCAGTCACACTGCTTTGTCACTTGCACTTCACAAGTTGCGCCGCTCATTCTACGTCTGGGGCCATTCGATCAAGCCGTAGAACAAACTCCTCGCATCCTCCTCGAAGCCCAACGAGACCTTGAGCACAATAAGTCGAGAAGTTGCCCGATACAACCGCTCGATCTCCAGTCTTCCACACTCTGATACGCCTTCTGACACAAGACATGTCATTCTACTCAGACATGGGCTTCGGCTCTCGCCGCCCAATGGTCGGTATGTCTATGCGACGGTTTGACGAATACTATCGCTGTTATCCTGTCGTTATGATGTCCGGTCCCGATCGGCAGCACGCCAACTATGGCGGCAAGATCTTCCTCCCAGCCAGTGCACTCGAGAAACTCACAAGACTACACATTTCATATCCCATGCTCTTCGAGCTGACCAACGGGGCTGAAGGAAAGACGGGTCATGCTGGTGTTCTGGAGTTCGTCGCAGAAGAAGGAAGAGTATACCTACCGCAGTGGCTCATGTCGAGCCTTTCCCTCGAACCTGGCGACCTTATCCAAGTCAAACCCACAGATCTGCCACCGGGCAAGTTCATCAAACTGCAACCGCAGTCACCCTCCTTCCTTGACATCTCTGACCCTCGCGCTGTCCTGGAGAACGCCTTCAGAAACTTCTCATGTCTGACGAAGAATGACATATTCCAATTTCACTACAATGACGAGGTATACGATATCAAAGTCCTCGAGATAAAGCCCGAGAATGACCGACATGCTATTGTGACTATGGAAACAGATTTGGAAGTCGATTTTGCCACACCACTAGGCTACAAGCCACCAGAAAGAACGAGTGGCACGAGTACACCCAGGACTGCCGCGGGCATAGCACATGGTGGAGCTGTACACCCACCGGGCAGCATGGCACAATCGATAAATTACGCGAGTATGGCACCACAGTCGAGTACAGCAGCAGACGGAGCCAAAGTCGTGTCAAGTCATTTCCTGGGGTCGGGCAACAAATTGAAGCAGAACAAGGGAAAGGGTTCTTCGGCAGGGACACCACTCAAAGCATCAACGCCAGTCCAAGGACAATCGACCAATGAACCACAGCCACCGCCAGTGAGGAGAACCAATGGACCCCAGCCCTTGAGATTACCGCCTGGCAAGCTGTTCTTCGGATATGAGATCAAACCAATGAGGAAGAAGGACGAGAACGGTGAGCCAATTGCCGATGATGAGAAGAAGCCGAAATTCCTGGGCGAGGGGCAGACGTTAAGAGGGAAGAAGTAGCAACCGACTTCAGATAGTTCGAGTGGCCGCATGCCTCTTTCGGCACCAATACTACCAAGTTACCTGGCTCACAGCTGAGCAGGTCCATTGGCACAACAACAGATATCATGTGCATACTGTCACGTCCAGCACGCTATTATCTCTCGACTCTGTGCGCCCTTTTGATCGAGCATGAGTGCATACAGGCCTCGATCGTAAACAACAATAAGTTGTGGAATAATGGGTCACGTAAATATCTGTTTTATAAGGCGATTATCCTGGCTTTAGGCGGCCGTAACCACCTAGATAGCCCTGATTCTGTATGGGTGACCCCCTAAAACCTATAAATGCTACTGTCTTCCGATTACAATCAACGAATAATACCAGGATAATACTAGACCCACTATTCCACAACTTATTGTTGTTTACGATCGAAGCCTGTACGACAAAACCTGCAGTGCCCTCGCTACTAGTTATCCAGCCGACAACGCTACATTACGGCCACGATTACGACGTGCTGACCGGTGTGAAACCCCACGTCCTGATTGGGTGCCACTGGCGTCACGTCGGGTGCTTGGCTACCCCAGTACTCTGCAATGAACTTACCTCGCCCTCCTCGTGCATGTTCTAACGCATCTGCCTGCCCCTGATCCTGACTCTGGGTCCGTGCGTACGCACGTGCTGGTGCGGTTCGCAGGGTCCTTGTTGCCTTGCCTTGCCCTGCCGGGCGCGTCGTGTGCGGTTCTGGTGATCTGCGGGGCTGCGTTGCGTTCATTCATGCAAGGCGCAAGTAGGTTGGAGGCTGCGAGGATGACGGTGCGTCGCATTGCGTTGCGCGTGACAGTCTGTGGATATGGGTGTGAGAGCGGATATCGAGGTGCTCCTCAGATCAGATCTCGCGTCTCGTTTTTCTTTTCCGAATGAGTGAGTGTCGCGTACTTACCACCTGCACAAGATAGCGAGTGCTCTTGCGGTCTGGGTCGCGGCGCGATATATTGGGTGGGTCGGTGTCGTCGATGCGCGAGGCTAGTACTGATAAGAATCGCAGTGGCATATGAGGAGGGGAGATTAACACGCAGCTGCAGCATTCAGCCTGAATTTCTGGTCGACAGCGAGACAGCTGGTTCGAGCCTCTGGTCGACTCACGTCCTGTCGACCTGTCATGCCTCGTCTATCCACGCGGCCACACGGCCACGGCCGCGCGTTGTTGCCCGCTTACCTCGTCTTCTTGACCTTCGTGCTCGCTGTTACCACGATCAAGGCCGTTGAGCACCACCGAAGGGCCGGGAGGTACCGCGGCCAGGAACACGATGATCGGACTTACACGCGGAGGTCGAGGGGCAAAAGGGGACGGCGGAGCAGTCGGTCGAGACTGGACGACGGAGGGAGGAGACGTAGTGCGATTTACGATGAGCCGGTTCCTCGTGATCGATGCGAACGAGGCTACGATTATGATGATGGTGAACCCATGGAGGAGAGGCGTGTGGAGTATCACTGCCGTGGAGATCGTCAAGCTCGATTGGGGGCGATGGAGAGGGACTGGGAGGACGATGATGATGCTTCGACTTTGGTGGATGGAGGGTGGGAGAAGGGGAGAAGCAGATGGTGAGTTTGGGGCAGATTGCTTGTGGCTGTGTATTAGTATTGAAGATGACCCTGGGAAGTGAAGAGGACTTCATCAATGCACCCGGTGGACGCCGAGGCGCTGTCATGGGAGAAGGTTGCATGGCGATGCATCTTGCTAAATTGCTTTCTGGTGCTGGGTCGTACAGAATCATAGGTTCTCGGGATTATGCTCAAGCAAGCCTTTGGGGCAGGTCCTGGGGAAACAGGGGACTGGATTCGATTCGAGCAATTGTATATGTTCCTCCGAGGTGGCAGCAGGTCTTGACTAGTATGATCAAGACCTCCGCCTGTCTCACGGTACATTCTCACGCACCCAGTTCCAGATCTTCAGCACGTAGTCTTGTCTCAGTAACTCATTGTCAACGTCATCCACAACCTCGTCCACGGGTTCTGCCTTGGTGGTCTGCGCGCCAGCATCGCCGTTGATCTGCGGAGCTTGACCTCGAGCTTTGCGGCCTTCGATTGTGCTCAGCCCAAGCCAGTGAGACAAAGCTGGCATAGCGATGAGCGAGTTGTGCATATCGAAGACAAGGCCGGAGGGCGTTGTGCTAGCAGTTTCAGTGCTAGTAGATTGTGGTGAGAGTTGACGGTCGCCGTAGACCTGCTTCCAGAAGGGCAGAAGCCGTAACGACTTCTGAGCTTCAGGGGACGATTCGGAATTGGAAGACAGGTGATTGAGTTGATCGAGCCATTGTTGTGCAGGCACGATCTCGATGTTTTGGTCGCCTGTTCCTTCTGCTGTGTTTGTAGGCGTTTGCCGCTGCAGGTCCTGCAGTCGTTTTGCGAAGTCTGTGAATGTCTTGCTTTGATCTGGATTTAATAGATGCACTACCTTCACAGCAGCCGTGTCGAGCTTCTGCGTATCCATGTTCTTACCTTGATCTGTCAGTGGGAAACTCGTCTGTTGCTTCTGTTCCAGTTTGTGCCTGACGTGCTCAGTGGGCATGTCGCCAATGATCTCTGGTTCTGTTAGACTCGCCTCGACGAATGCCTTCGCGGATACATCAACGGGCAACCAGGTCAGCCTTTCGTCCAAGCCCAAGTCTGGTAGGGCACCATCTGTCAGCTTGGCAGTCGCTAGAATCTGGGGATATGCCTCCGAACTGCTCCAGATTCCATGTTTCGTGTCAGCTGATAGCTGTCCCACTCGGACGATCGTGATCCGGTTCCGCAAGGATGGAGTATTCGTAGCAGCGTTCGTAAGAATTAGTTCAGCTGTCAACTTCGACCGCGCATACCCTGTGCTACCACTCACGGCAAGATCAGTCTGCACTTCCTCAGGCACGCTGCCTGCTTCGCTCTTGGTCGAGCAAAAGGACGAGACACTTGCCACGCTTGAGCAGAATACAAAGCGTGGCGCTTTGCGTTGCGTGCTCGACTGACACAGGTTCAATAGGTTCTGTATACCCGCAAAATGAGGCGTAAAGCTCCGCAGCGAGATCAGAAAGTTGACTGACCATGCCATGTGAAGGACTATATCGACATCGCTCTGGAGATTGCTGTAGTCCTGGAACGTAAGTCCGAGGTCGGGGTCGGATAGCTTGCATTGAAGTATCGTGACCTTCTCGTCGAAGTCGTCAGGGATGGAGAGTTTTCGAGTTGAAAGTGCTTTGTGAACGCGCTCCTTGGCTGCTTGGGGTGTCGCACCTCGAACGAGGACATACGTATGGTGGATCTTTTGGTTCTGAAGCAGCTGACTCAGGACGTGAGAGCCGAGTGAGCCCGTTGCCCCTGTCAGCAGGACTGTTTTTCCGGGCGGTTCGATCACCGTCACAATACCGTCGATCATGCCTTCAACTGGTCGATTGCTGTCTAGACGAGAGTGTTGTTTGATGAGCTCTGGCACTAATACCTTCTCGTCTACCTTCTCACCGGTTCCACCTTGGCGCAGCTGAATAACCATGTTCGCCAGTTCTGATATTGTACCGCTATCCTCAACGACCGTCAGCGGGAGTGCCTTTGCGTCCTTTGGCAAAAGCTGCGAGACGCCATGGCGAATCTGGACACATGCAACTGAGTCTACTCCTTGAGTGAATAGATCGCCGTCCATGGTGATCGTATCGTGCCCAACGACCGACGTCGTCAATTCGAGTATCGCCTTGGGCACTTCACTGTCAGGAACATCGGCATTTGTTGGAGTGACGTTATTGTAAGCTTCCTCAATGACGCTTTCGTATCTTGCTTCAGCTTTGTTTCGCAGGATTGTCCCCTTGCTACTCTTCTCGAGTGGTTCGTTATCGAATGGCATGACAACGAGCATATTCCGTGGAAGCCTTGCATGCTTCTGATTCCCTGCGTTGATTTTCTCGACCACGTGCGAGACCTCCTTTAGCAGATCTGTATCGCTCATGTTCTTTGCATTCTCTGCCCTGAAGATTAAAGCACCGGGGTATGGCTTGCCATTGCCGAAGAGTAACACGTCCGAGATAAGAGTCGAAGCGGCGACGATGTCGTGCTCTGTAGAAGCCGGGTCGAACTTCTTCCCTGTAATAAGTGTGAGTTGTGAATCAGCTCTACTGTGGTACCTCCACGCATGCGGGATCGCAGGATGCTTCTCAAACAGATCAGCTGTAGCGTACGAGCCGTCGTCACGATTCTTCTTAGCCATATGTGGCCATTCTGGCTTTATCACAAGTTCGTGTAACTGTTCTTCGCGTGACTCAAATACGAGCGGAGACTTTTCGTTCATCCTCAGGTATTGCCAGTCTTTATCCTTTGCACAGTCTCGATGCGAGGACAGTAGGAAGCCACACTCTGCACTTCCAAACCTCGACACCAGATTAACTCCTTGTTCTACCAGATCGTCGCCCACTTTCGCTGGTAGTGCTGCTCCGCCAACACCGACCAGATCCATCTTTTGCAACCACTTCAAGCCTTCTCCATCCCCAGCCATCATTTGTAACACATATGGGACTGATGTAAAGTACTTGACAGAAGACGCCTTCTCGCTCGAGGCAGATGTTTCTGCGGATTCGAGACATTTTTTGATGTTGTTAGCTGTAATGGGTATGTCCTTGCTTGGGAACAACCAGATCATAGCGTTGCTTGTCCAAGCTCGGAAGATGTCGGCCGGTCCGCCATGGTAGAGTGGAGTGGTGGTAAACGTTGCTTGATTTTTGCCATTGAGAGCTGGAAGTACTGCAACAGCGCCGTGATGAGTTTGCGGTATTGGCTTCGGTAAGCCTGATGAGGTACCTGAAGTATGATGCAGGTAGGCTATGCTGTCTTCAGCAATGGCTGGCTCCAGTGGCTCCTGCGTTAAGTCCTGCTCGATGAGATTGAATACTTCCTGGTCATCCGTAAATGGCATTAAGATTTTCCTCAAGCCACTAGGCTGCGAACCCTGTGCCTGTCGACATGCCTCCTCCGCCAAGCCT
This sequence comes from Knufia petricola, assembly GCA_002319055.1. NCBI lineage: Eukaryota > Fungi > Ascomycota > Eurotiomycetes > Chaetothyriales > Trichomeriaceae > Knufia > Knufia petricola. The sequence continues at coordinate 32,988 of NMUC01000086.1, read as the reverse complement.
TCATGCTTCTCATCTGTAAATAGCGTTCCAACCTCGCAGATCCTGCATAGATGTGCAACTGCAGTCGCTGCGAGTTGAGGCGCGAGGAGCAACACAGGGTGGCCAAGTCTGATGCATCCCAGCCAAGTGAAGAGAAAAGCCGGTGAGCTGTCTCCAAGTAGCCCCACGGTCTTGCCAGACGCTGTGTCCAGACTGCGTGAGATGAGGGTGGCAGTATTCACTGTAGTCGTGTACACATCACGAAACGTCAAGACCTTTGTTTCAAGTGTATCAGTTATGGAGCTCCCTGAACCAATGTAAAAGCCAATGGCTGGTGCGTCTGGGTTGTCTCCTCTTTGCTTGGTGATCAGCGCGTTGACATTTGCGAATGGCCTATCGATGTCCTCCTGCCCTGCTTCCCCCAGGGTGCAGACGAAATAATTCGTTGTCACCTCAGCCATTTTAGTGAGACCAGCGTTTGGCACGAGTGTCCAAGCTGTAGCTCATACGAAGAGCATTGACAGTAATCAAGCTTGCAGGCTCTTCCTGCATCAAGTGAATGGTTCGAAAGGGAACAAGTTGGACAGCCCTCGAGAAGTCTGATATTCCAGCTAGGTGGCCAGGACAGACAATAACTTAACCAGACACAAGAGCTATATTTCCATGACACTGGCATGCAGTCTTAACGACAAATTGCATGGGTGACATCATCAGGTCAAAATCGGAGGAGCAAGAAGACGTTCGGCTCTTACACAGACTGGTGAAACTAAGATCTGCAGGACAAGAGTATATTTGTCTGATGTGGTTTCACAAAAGGGCGACCCAAAAGGCTATCTCTACGACTAGACGGAAGTGGCAGGGCACGTGTTTCTAACGAGTTGCATCGCAACGACCGAACACCTGCAGGTGAATAATAGTATCACAATAATTGATATCACAATTAGCTTTTGTTCCCTGTAATATCTAAACTATCGTCAGATCTATCTGTTGAGAGCACCATTGCTCCCGAACTCGCTAGCTGTCAATAACGCATAGTCCTAAGTTCCCTGATTTAGTGGGTACCATTTGTGATTGATGTGTTGCCGACACCATTCTGCATACCATCAACACCCTCCGGTGCTGATGCATGCTTCTTCGAAGCCTCAGTGCCGTTGGTCTGCTTCTCCACCTTTACACCATTTGTTGGACCGTTCTCAGCGTCGTCGTTGATGACTCTGGCCTTCATGCCGTTGGTAGTGCCGTTACTTTTACCATTCGTGAACTCGGCAGCTATGCCGTTCATGGTGTAGCCAGTGTCACTGGAATCCACGAATGCCTCAAGACCCTCGCCGTTGCGTGGGTAGTTCTTCATGATTTCCTTGTGCTTGCGGAGAGCAGTAAACATCTCGTCTGTTGATACGTCGTTAAGGAAGACGCAAGATCCAATTGGACTGGGTACAGCCGCTCTCAATAAACCATCTCTGGTCTTCAAGATGGCTTGTGTACCACGCTCCAGGACGTCTTCGTTAAATTGGTGGTGGTCCATGGATAGACCTGCCTTGGAGAAAAGGTTAAGGATCCTCTTGTGCTCCTCGTCGCTCAGCAGACCTCGCATGTTTGCGAGTGTGGCTGAGTACGCCATGTCGATAGAGATAGCATGACCATGTCGCAAAGGTACGTCGGGTACAAGTTCGTGCAGTGGTGACCAACTAGATTATGTTAGCGAGGTCTGGGGGTCTCTGTGCAATCACCTACGTGTGGCCGTATGCGATTACTCGGTCCAAACCAATCTCGTGTAGGTTGGGTGTTTCGAGCTTCAACATCTCGTGGATGCCTGCTCGGTTGATCTCGTCAGCTGCCTTTCTGACCTCCTCAGAGGCGTTGTCCGAACGGCCGAACCCGGTTGCGATGATCTGTTCACAGTATTTGTCGAGGAGATCGAATGTGGGCAGATGGGCGCAGGACGAGATCTTGATGAGCTCCGCGAAACCGTTTCGGATCTGAGCCTCTGGTAGGGATCGCAGGAAGGTGAAGTCCAGGAACGTCTTCATTGGGGCGTGGTAAGCTCCCAATCGGTTCTTGTAGTTGCCATAGTTGACGGCAACCTTGATGGAGACAGAGGCATCGATCAGACCAATCACAGTTGTTGGAATGCGGATGTAGTTGGTGTTTCGTCGGTATGCTGCACAAGCGAATCTGCGAAGTAGAGGTTAGTATAATGCTTGCAACGGGCTAAACCGCCAGAGGAGATATTCAGGTCAGAGTGCCTTGAGATTATCTTTGGCAGTGGCAATTTTTACCCAGCAACGTCTGTGACTAGTCCACCGCCAACGACAAGCATAGGTTCCTGGCGGGGTGTTAGCGCGTTCTGCAAGGGCACAAAATCTCGGAGATCGATCTCCGGCACGACTAACCTTGCGGTAGATGCCAAATTTGTTCATCGAGTCTACAATACTCAGGAACGTGTCGATGCTTTTTGCCTTCTCGCCGATCATCGTCTTGTGGATGTCAAGTCGAATGTTGTAATGGTCGAAGTATGTTTGCATCTGTTGTCCGTAGACATTGTAGATGTCCAGGTCCATGACAGCTAGACATCGACCCCATTTTTTGTAGCATTCTGCGAGGTCATTTCGGGCAGTGTCGAAAACGTTGTCGATGAAGGCGAAGTCGTACTCGATCTTCTCGTAGCCCTCGACGTGGAAACCATCAGCCGTCTCGGCGACAGTAGCTTTGAGGTCAGACATGGTGATATACAAAGTGTCAAATAAGAACCCTGTTGAAAGAGCCGAAGAAGAAACGCAAACGGTGAAAAGCTGGGAAAAAGTGTTTCAAAGTAGACGAGAAACTGCAAGCAGCTGTTGTACTTAGTCCGGGACCTTTCGGTTGATATATGCTTCGACGGGACCCTGCACCAGGAACATATCGGTATATGACTACTCCCTCAAGATCTTGGAGTATCAAGTAGCGGGTACCGACAGTATCTTCGCTGACCACTCATCTAGGTCGCTAACAGCACTATTTGGCCATCCTTGCCTTTTGCGACGTTTATAGTGACATGTGGCCCACTTCATGTCTCAATGAGATGGACAACGAAATGTGCTCAAGCAGACCCCGGCGATTAATTGCACGTACAGGTACCGGAAAGGTCATAGCACCTGCATAGCTTTCGAGCCAGTAAGAGTGGTGATGTCGTGTAACAGATCTGTATGGTGAGTGGATGGTAAGGTTGGAGCCATAGTACGTCAGGACTCGCGTCGGGATGCACGTATGGCCAAGGCGTTGAATTTCCGTAGTGTCGCCATTGCAGATTTCCATGAAGATACGTGTATTCAGCCGAACAGAAGCAAGATCCGTGGCGACTGCGGCCAGGATGCCAGATCCTAGCGCCGTTCGGGACAGATTAAGTTATGGCCATCGAGGAACGGTCGATCTGGAACGTACTTACGTTCCTGACAAGAAAACATCTGCCGGGATGTGCTCCCGTTTCCCATGTGTCCCAACTTTTTACAAAACCTCCGAGTGTCTTCGTGGCTGCACAACACAACATCTTGTCGGCGCCCTTCGCCGTTCGGTCCTATTATTATATGGTAAACCTGCCTCAATTCGCTGTCACTCGTTTATCTGGTTGTCTTGCAGCATGGTAGCTAGCAAAGTGTTAAGACCTGACGTCGTGCAGAGCACTATGATGTATAGCCTGGTTGAGATGATATGCTATGCTTTCTTGTAGGTCTTGTCAAATCATGGTTTTGGGGTCTCTGGGAAAACTTACTACGAGTGATGATGCTCGCATATCCTGTCCTCGTCGCTATGAAAAGCATTGGTTACAAACGTGGAGAAGCGCCCCGCATTGAGATTGGACAAGTCGAAACACCTCCAAGCTCTTAGCTGCCGACAGCGCGAAGTGATTCGGTGGAGGAATTTTCCCAAGCAGCTATGACATTTTTGGCTTCTGTTGTAACAGTAGTCGCTTACTGTCCGAGCACTCTGCAGAAATAGCGGCGTCGATGATGTGCAAATCATGCATAGAGTTCTAACCAAACCGGACAGGGGCTTACGCCATATGCGGCTCTAGTGGGGAGCGGCTGACATGAGTGCTTTTGCATGTGATAGGAGCCAGAGGGTCGAGCGATCTCGGCCCTTTACTATGACAGCAGATACTTGTGATCGAAAGTTCGGAGAGCGGACAAGGCGTAAACAAAAATCATCGAGTGACCAAGAAGCAGAGATCGAACATGGCCGCCGAGTTTGACAAATCCAAGGTCTATCAGGAGCAGGAGGAGGTCTTCGTAAGAATCACGGACCCTGGCCAACAGACTGTACTGACTATAGAAGTTTGACGATGGGCGAGAGATCGAGCTCTTGCATTTCGTCTATGGCAAGCCCGATATTGAGGACATTCGCAATAACCCCAAGCGAGTGCTTGAGGCCATTGATGAATTCGCGAGGACGAAGAAGTACTTGATGAATGTGGGTGAAGACAAAGGCAAGATTGTGTCAGATCTCATCGCCGAAGTCAAGCCACACACAATGCTGGAGCTTGGTGGTTACATCGGATACTCGTGTGTCTTGTTTGGTGAGGCGGTGCGAAAAGCAGGCGGAAAGAAATATTTCAGCTTGGAACGGAACCCTGAGTTTGCAGCAGTCATTGCATCTCTGGTTGACTTGGCTGGACTGAGTGATCTGGTCAAAGTCATTGTTGGCTCGAGCGACGCTTCTATCAAGAGGCTTCATTCGTCAGGTCTGCTGCAACACGTCGACATGATGTTCCTCGATCATTACAAGCCAGCATACACCACAGATCTGAAGTTATGTGAGGAATTGAAGCTGGTGACTCCTGGATCAGTGATGGCGGCAGACAACGTCATCAAGCCGGGTAACCCTCCGTACCTAGAATACGTGCGCAGCACGTGCGACCAGAAACGTCAAGCTTCGAAAGGAGAGGGTGTCAACGGCGTTGACGCCAGATTTGCAGATAGAACTGCCAAGCAGTATGCGAAGAGAGAAGGCGAAGCCAAGCTGGACGAGACAAGGGTCGGAAACCCGAACCTCATCTACGAGAGCAAGCTCGTGAATAGCTGGGAACCAAGCGGTGTCCCTGTAAGTGAGCGGACTCCATGACAAGAACACAACTGACAATCATAGGACGGTGTCGAGATCACTCGGTGCGTAGGTGAGGAAAAGTAAGGAGTCTTGCAGCTGCTCGTAACAGAAGCTAGCAGTCGCGCTGAGGTGTGTCGTTCTTCGAAGGTGAACCTTGGACCACTCTTCTCTGGTACACGATGTGTTCAGCACCTAACTGCGAATCATGATGCGAATCTGCATCATAATCGAAGAGGTCATCCTGATGCTCAATTTCGTGCAATTCGATGTAGTGGGAAACCTAAATTATGTTGACGGTATACCGATAGAATGACCTTGCATGGATAGCCCTTTGATCATCTGGACATCTCCAGTGTATCAGAGCCATGCGCAGATCATTACGACTGGCATGTAGGCGCCCACATTATCACGATGTTGAAGTGCCCGTGGACTAGGTTGTCGCTAAAGGTGAATACTACGCATCGATACAGTTCACTTTCGCCTGTCTGGGTGAGAAACGGTGGGTTGAAGTGCAAACAGAACAAACCAGAGTAACAATGTGCTTTCACCTGCCCATGCAATCACGCTGGTGTTGACATATTTCAAAAGCAGTGGACCGTGGATCCATTATTGACAGTCATGAGAGCAGCATTATCATGCCTCGACCAGCACGCCGAGCAGCGCCTGCTCAGGCAGAAGATGGTCACCCTGCGACGACCCCTACGCGTCCAACTGCCACCAATGCGATAACAGCAGCGATTCCTCCTTCTATGCTTGAGACACCTACAGGTCCTAGGTTCCAGACCACTCCCCAGCACGCCACACGAGCACACGATCTCGAGTCAAGCGTGCCAGAGGCTGCGAGACCAGCTAGACTCCGGCGCCAGCAACGTGTGGAGCTACTTGATCAGGTAGTAAGAGCACCAGACACAACACCCGTTAATGGCGGGGGCGTCCAGGATCATGTGGACGGATCGTACATCTCGCGCCTTCCCCTCGAAGCAACCGAAGACGAAACGATCAACGAGGAGGAAACATCCCTACTCGAATCTGAACACCATGCCGAGGACGTGAAGGCTCTAGTGGGACTGCGGGATATATCCTCCTTGGCTACATGGACTCTATCTTCTGCAAAGCCAGGTTGCGCCCTAGCACAACTACGACATCCTAGTCCATCTCATTTCTGGCAAAGTGACGGTCCGCAGCCACACACTTTGACCCTCCATTTCTTCAAGCTCGTGTCGATTGTCAAGCTCAGGATCTACCTCGATTTCAAACTCGACGAATCTTACACTCCAACTAAGATGAAATTCTTCGCTGGTATGTCAGAGGGCGGGCTAGTCGAATTCGGGTCGTGGGAAGTTGAGGACACTATGGACCCGGAAACAGGTGAGATGAGCAGCAACTTAGAGAAGATACGAGGATGGATCGAAATACCGCTGAAAGGCGTCGGTGGGCGTGATCCCTCATACTACGAAGCGCAGGAGGCACGACGTGCGAGAGCTTACGAGAAGAGGATGCGGCAGCAGCAGGCTAGCAGTGTCAACCACATGGACACTGAAGATGAAGATGAAGAGGACGATCTGATTGGAGGCGACGTGCTAAGAGCGATGGTCGTACAAGTCAGGATTTGTGAGAATCACCAGAATGGCAAGGATACACATGTTCGAGGTTTCCAGGTGTTTGCGAAGGATGAGACCAGTGCAAAGGAGATGAGGAAGTTGGTCAAGAGGACAAAGCCGAAGGCGAAGAAGGGCGACGCTGCAGCTGACCTGGGCAGAGAGGAGATTGTTGGTCTGCAGCCTGCCGAGTGGATGGGTGAGCCCGAGATACGTTAGCAGACGCTTTGTGATGCTCAGGAACGGACAAGGTATATCAGAGTCTACATTATGGTGCCCAGCCTTATAGGTGCTTGTATCGTGAGCTTGGTCGATGTCATGTCTTTATACTGGTGAAGCGGTCATTGTTTCGGTCGATTCCCCGAGCTGTGCTGGCACCCAGACGGACGGTATCATCTGTGCAAAATTTTACTCCAACAAAGTGAAGGTGAGTGACCATGAAACACTGAGGTTCTTTTCAAGTTGTCTATAGCTCCTGCCAACAATTGCTAGCTCACCGCAGCTTCCTTCAGTGCGACCGCCTTAGGCCGGACTTGACACTACCGAGCCTCTTGGAAAATCTCTTATGGCGCTCTTCGATACGTACGATTGGCGCTCGATGTCCTCTAAGTTGAGCACCATCAATCGGCGAGGCTGCAAGTTCCAATCACCCCCCAAGAAACTGTTCAACATGGCACTGGTCACACTAGGTCTTGTTCTAGTGACTGTCTTCGGTACTGGCCTGTTGCTCAACTATGACAACCACGAGCAAAAATGTCGCAATCTCTTACACAGCGGCAGATGGTCATTCGACTATGACTCTGTTAACCACGCACGATGGCAGCCATACGGCAGCATGCTGCAGTCCTACGATCAGCCATTCACCTACCAATGCTTGGAAAACCGGACACTCTACTTCATAGGCGATTCATCAATCCGGGATGTCTACTGGGCAACTGCAGTGGCTCTAGCTGGAGACGATGCATACAAGGCGAGCGTCCAGGCGGGGAAACACGAAGATCTATTTTACCAAAATGAGGCCGCCAGACTGGAGTTCGTTTGGGATCCATACCTAAACTCGAGCAGAGCAAGAAGCATCTTGAACCTTTCGCAGATTGATGCTCAACGAGCGGCAGTTCTAATCAGTACTGGGCTGTGGCATGCCAGGTATGGAGGGGAGAACTTTATGAGTGAGTACAAGGAAACGCTCAGAAGAGTATTGCAGAACGTTTCACCCAAGAATAACATCACTTCGAGTCAACAAAAGAACATATTATGGCTTGATCACACTCCGGTCATTGGTGTGCCACCGCCGTATTTGAACTATGAACAGCTCGACCCTGAACGAGCGTCCACCCTGACTGAATCGAGGCTATCACACATCGTGTCTGAGTTGGTAGCCGTGGAAGCTTCTTCAGGACTCGAGGTCGCGTGGGCCGCGCGTGAGATGACAGACGGCAGTCCGAAAACGATTCTTGAAGGGGGCCTTCATGTCACTAGGACCGTTGCCGCTCACCAGGCGCAGTTCCTGCTCAACAGACTGTGCAACGTACGTCTCAGAGACACGAACGCAGCGTACAACAGAGCGTGTGTGCCCAGATACCATGCGAAGCGGTCTTGGCGACAAGTCGTTGGTGCAGTTCTGGTTGCGTACGAGAGTTACCGCCAGGTCAGCCACAACCACACGTGGCACAGATTACGAGCATCGATATCAGTGCTCACTATCGCTCTTTTCTGCTGGTTAGCGGATCGGACCCTGGTCTTTGACAAATCTGACAAGCTGGTCAGTGAGCAACTATTCACATTTGCGGCTTTGGGTCTGATCGTGCTTGGACTAGTGCGTGTGAGTTGCATACCAGCACCGGACGTGCTCCCCATGACGAAGGATATCATCCGAGATGACATCTCCAACATCCTTCCACGAGCTCAGACAGAAGAGTGGAAAGGCTGGATGCAGATTGTGATATTACTTTACCATTACTTCGGCATGTCCAAAGTCCTCTGGGCTTATCAAACAGTGCGTGTCTTAGTGGCGTCTTACCTCTTCTTGACAGGATATGGTCATGCCACATATTTTCAGAAGACAGGCGACTTTTCACTGAAGCGAGTGGTGATGGTACTCTTACGGTTGAACTTGCTGACATGTCTGCTTTGCATATGCATGAACAATGGCTACGACTTCTACTACTTCCCTGCGCTTGCCAGTCTGTGGTTTCTGGTCTCATTCGCTACGTTTTGGGCGCCGTGTGGCCGAACTCCGCGGTTGAAGGAGCTGGTGCTTCGTGTTCTGGTTTCGATGTGCGCCTTACGAATCATGCTATACTCGGAAAGCCTCCTATGTACGACTCTCCATGGACTACGGCTGGCCTTTGGTCCAAAGATTGATCCCAAGGAATTTGTCTTTCGTGTGAAGCTTGACATGTTCGCGCCCTATCTTGGGATGCTCTTTTCGATCGCTCAATACCAGAATGTGAGCAACTACATCAGCTGGTGCCCTGCGAAGCGACTTCAGCAGATATTACGCATAATCACTGTCCTCGTCGCCTACGTTCTGTTCATGAGTTATGTCCTCATAGCACGACGATTCACGGACAAGTTCGCCTACAATGAACACCACTCCTTGCTCTCATTTCTGCCAATTTTAGCATATATTATACTCAGGAATGTCCGTCGAGAATTACGGAGATACTACGCGTCCGTTTTCGCATCGATCGGCAGTTTCTCACTGGAGCTCTTCGTGCTCCAGTACCACATCTGGCTTGCTGCGGATACAAAAGGACTACTGCGTCTCGGATGGGTCGATACTCCTCGATGGGCGCCTGCAGGAAAGAGCGTTGCGGGCTCATGGACGTTCTGGGTCGAAAGCACGATCATCACGATTGTGTTCTTCTGGCTGAGTAGGCATTGTGCAAACGCAACGAATATTCTAGTGAAATGGTTCGTGGCTGCCGACAGTGGCGTCTTGCTTATGCGAACTGGTGTGGCCTTGGGTATCCTGTGGATGTTCAACGTGCTGGCGCATTTTGATGGTCGGTGAGCAAGCGACTTCGCCGAGAGGATGGATGGCAGTAAGGCAACAAGGCCGGCGTTCTTGCCGAATTGGGGCTAGGTGTGCACATGGACCAATCACAAGCGCTGAAGCACACCGCGCTGGTGCAAGAGCCGAGCAAAAAGCGTGTCATCAAAAGGATTTGTCCGCTGCCCGAGAAAATGCTTCCCCAAAACAGCTTGTGGAGGTGAAGGAGAGAATGTGCCTATGACTCGTGTATGTAGATCTCGACGGTGAAGGTTGTTAACTGTTGCCATTGTCTCACTGCAAGCGAGAGATTGTTTCGTTCGTCCTTTTTAAGCTCATCTTTCGGTGTGCTCCGCCGTTCACGTCGCCTACGGACTCGCCGCTATCATCGTTGCCGCTACGCCCACAAAACCACGAAGTACCTTGGTTTTAGGCATAACCGATGTCTCACGAAAAATCCGAGATTGACCATCGTCACGAGACCACTGTTCCAGAGATTGAAGCCCAAGCCTACGTTGAAGATGTCCAAGACCCACCTGATGACAAACCGCCCGACGGCGGCTACGGCTGGGTCTGCATCGTCGCCTGCCACATAATCAACGGTTTTACATGGGGCATCTGCGCCTCCTATGGCGTCTACCTCAACCACTACCTCAGCAATAACATTTTCCCGGGAGCGTCCGACATAGACTACGCGTTTGTCGGCGGCTCAAATTTCGCTGCTGCACTCGTCACTGCCCCGGGCGTGAACTGGCTATTGCGGAAATTCGGCACGCGGCCCGTCATGTTCAGTGGGTGTGTTATATGGGCGGTAGGCTGGATTGCGGCGTCGTGGGCGGTGACGCTGTGGCAGCTTGTGCTCAGTCAGGGCTTGTGTATTGGGGTGGGGCTGGGGCTGATCTGGCAGCCGAGCACGGGCGTGATCAGCCAGTGGTTCATGAAGAAGCGGTCCATGGCGCAGGGGTTCACGAGTGCGGGGAGCGGAGTGATTGGCATCATCTACAGCCTTAGCACAACGCACATGATTGAGAATCTGGGCCTGGCGTGGTCGTTGCGGATCACGGGGATCAGCAGTTTTGTGATGCTGTGTTTCGCGACGTGGCTGATCAGGGACCGCAACAAAATTGTGAGGCCGACTATTCATCCGTTTGATGTGAATATCCTGAGGCGCTATCAGGTTTGGATGGTGCTTGGATACAGTGTATTCAGCTTGTTGGGGTATATGGTTTTACTGTATTCTCTTGGTAATTATGGGAAGACAATTGGGCTGAATCAGACGCAAAGTGGGATTGTGATTACGATGGTTAACCTTGGAACTGGTATTGGGAGGATGTTCATTGGGGTCATCAGTGATCGCTGGGGGAGGGTTACTGTGTCAGGTTCGTGTGCTGGGCTATCGGGGGTGTTGTGTTTTGTTTGGTGGATCAACGCGACCGATTACGGGACTTTGTTATCGTTTGCATTGGTGTCCGGTGCGATATTTGGAGTTTATTGGTCTGGGATCGCGCCAATTTCTGCAGAAGTGGTCGAGTTGAAGGACTTGCCTTCGTTGCTGTCGTTGGTGTGGCTGACGGATGTGACGCCGACGTTATTCTCGGAGGCTATTGCTCTCGAACTGCGGAACCAAGGAAGTGCACGACCTTATCTGTATCCGCAGATATACACTGGATTGTGTTATCTGTTGGCTGCGGCGTTCTTGTTCGAGTTGAGGAGGAACAAATGGGGGCCATGGGGGAGGGAGATGAATCGGTAGATATGGGATCTGATAGACGACTTTAAGCAGGAAGCTAGGAGCAGCACGCAGGCTCCAGGGTCCAAATCCTGCTCAACCACTACACTGTATCGTGATTGTTAGACGGCCTCATCGAGGTGACTTGGTTCAAGTTGCTTGTCCCACAATAAACCTGGACGACACCGACTTGAGGTCTTGTTCCGGCCTTCTTTTCCGAGAAGTTTGCAGTGTTTGCATTACGTCACTGAATTCTGACAAGCTTCTCCCCGCTTCCGTTCGGACACTGAGCTACCAGCAGTACCTGGCAGTACTTGTACAAGTACTCCGAAAGCCGGATCTTCGCATGAACCTATCAGAAGCTGATTCACACAATCCGCACACTGAAGGTGTGCCTCATCCTGCTCAATTCATCAGTTCGTGAGTGTTGATGGGTATCCATGGTTTGTAGCCAGGCTGTTGCTGGACGTCTACCGGATACCTCGGTTTTTGCTTCCAGAGTCATATCCTAGATGGGTCATCTGGAGGGGAAAATGTATGGACTTCCTGAACTTCCGGTGCTTTGCTGAGTCAAAATGCCGTTAGCGCGGAGCGCTAATCTACGCGACATGCTCGAACCCTGCCAAAAACGTCTTATCAAGTACCTGATGGGACTTGACCGGAGGTGTGCGCGGATGTACGATGGGACAACCCCTCCATTTGCCTTTTTTTCCCACTGGGTGAAGAACTTAATAAGTGCTGAGAGCCGCCGTTCCCAGGTAGCTACTCTACAGCATCTTGCACAAATTGTCATATATCAACCTGCGTGTGTTAGTCAACCATGCGCTGCACAACCTGCCTTATCGCGGCTCTGGCTGCTCCACTAGTTGCTGCACAAGAGACAGTCCTTGGTGCTTACATCTTCTCGCGACATGGAGACAGGACTGCTAAGTCTACGCCGCCAGCTAATCTGACCGACCTAGGTTACGACCAAGTCTTCACTTCCGGAACATACTACCGCAACCGCTACATCTCATCAGATGCTACGCAGCGTATTTACGGCATCAACTCAGACATCGTCAAGCAGTCACAGCTCACTGCCTCTGCACCAGAAGACACTGTATTGCAGAACTCGGCCCTTGGTTTCCTCCAAGGCCTCTACCCTCCCACTCAATTGAGCGCCCAGAACCTGCGTAACGGCACTATTGTTCAAGCTCCATTGAATGGCTACCAGCTCATTCCCTTGCAGACTGTCGAGCACGGTACAAACAGTGAGAACTCGGCTTGGCTTCAGGGAAGCACCAACTGCGCAAATGCTCAGCTAAGCTCGAATGCTTACTACAGCTCCGCACAGTACCTAGAGACGTTGAATCGAACCCAAGACCTCTACAGCTCAATCTACTCTGACATCAACGCAACCTTCTCTAAGTCTGAGGACAACTTCAAGAATGGATACACGATTTGGGATCTGCTAAATGTGGCAAACATCCACAACGCCACGGCAACCATCCCAGACGATGAGACCATGGCGCAGCTCAAATACCTCGCTGACCAACATGAGTTCGGTCTTGCATACAACAATTCGGAGCCTATTCGAGCTGTGACAGGCTCCATCATTGCGGCTGAAGTTGTGGAAGCACTCAACGCCACCATCACCGGCGAGGGTAAATCGAAGCTCAATGTGCAATTCGGATCTTACTCTGGCATGATGTCTTTCTTTGGACTGGCTAACCTGACCACTGTCAATTCCAACTTCTATGGAGTACCAAACTACGCCAGCACATTGGTTTGGGAACTCGTCACGAACGCCACAGTGAGCTCTTCCTCGTGGCCATCGAACGATGAGATCTTTGTACGTTTCCTTTTCAGCAACGGCACCGCGTCAGATGCGTCTGAGCCTGTTGTGTACCCTCTTTTCAATGCCAACAGCTCTTTGTTGTCCTGGAATGACTTCGTCGGTGGCATGAATAAGTTCTCTATCCCTGATCAGCAGTCCTGGTGCCAGGCATGCGGCAACACTACTGGTGTGTGTTCTGCTGCTGTTCTCGGCGATGACGATTCTTCAAGCACCGCATCCAGCAGCAGCTCGGGCAGCTCTGCATCCGGTGGTATGTCGAGTGCTGTAGCTGGCGTCATTGGTGCCATGGTCACCTTGGCCGTAATTTTGCTCATTGAGGGAGCCATTGTCCTACTCGGTGGTTTCAGACTGGTCAGCAAGAAGAGACTTGCGCGCTCGAGCTCTCATGTTTCCGAGGTCGGAGTTTCCCCATCAAAGGCATGAGTTACTCGTGCACGGAAACGTTTGGCGATGCGGCATGGATTGCCTTGCCTGCTTGCGTTTACGGGTCGCTTTTACATGGATTGTACAGACTCAACAGTCTAGAACGAGTGTTTTCATAACAATCAGCAATAACCTTTCCGTTTCGTGAATGATCTTCAATTGTGATTGATTCGACCCCTCATCCTATGCTTAACATACCTTGTCTGGTGGATACACAATGTGCCCCTCAATCGCGTGCCGTGCATGTGAGTTTGTGCTACGCGTTGTAAAAGTGCTCAACAGTCTATAAAGCTGAGAATATCATGGTCCTCCCAGAGTCTTGTGCTTCTTTCTTCTTGCCAGCACTTCCGTTGTCAATTCTTTGTCCGAAGTATATCAAACAGTACTCCCTACTCCCTTTTTGATGCTTGGAAAGCTGCTAACCATGACAGGAACCCAATCTGTACGAGTCTCCAGCCATGGAGAAGCTACAGTCCTTTTGCTCAAGTCTTCCGAGACCGTCTTGATCAAGATGCCACAACAGTATGCCATCAACATGGTAAAAGCATGAGCCGGTGTTCATACTTGACTATATGTGCAAGCCATTCCTGCCTACAGCAAGAGTGTCATGCACATATGGTCGGGTATGTTCTGAGATTATACGGCCTCAACTTGATCTGGATAATACCAGCGAAAGGATCATGCTTCTCCCCACTTCCACGCCATGAATCATCCTAACACACGTAGATATATCCCATCCATAAATCAAGATGTCTCCACCTGTTGCCATCTACAACGAGGCTGACACCATGACGGTGCCAACCAAGAACCTCACTCTGAAAGGTGGCAACACCACCTCCTCAGACAACGGAGCTCAGTCCAAGCTTCTCGAGGAGTTTGGCGGCAAATGGGAGAACTTTGCCTTCGACCATATCCGCGAGTCCCAAGTGTCTCGTGCCATGACCCGTCGATACTTCGCAGACCTCGACAACTACGCCGAGTCTGACGTTGTCATCGTCGGTGCAGGCTCATGCGGCTTGTCCACCGCATACACCCTCGCCAAGGCTCGCCCAGACCTCAAGATTGCCATCATTGAGGCCAGCGTCTCCCCTGGTGGCGGTTGCTGGCTCGGTGGGCAGTTGTTCTCTGCTATGGTTCTTCGAAAGCCTGGGCAGAAGTTCCTCGATGAGATCGAGGTGCCTTACGAGGATGAGGGCAACTATGTGGTCGTCAAGCACGCTGCACTTTTCATGAGCACTCTCATGAGCAAGGTCTTGATGATGCCAAACGTCAAGCTCTTCAACGCTACTTGTGTCGAAGACTTGATCACTCGTCCTGCACCTGAGCTGCCAGGTGGTGTTAGAATTGTCGGAGTGGTCACCAACTGGTAAGAATGCCGGTGCTAAGTAAGAACCTCGGACATACTGACGAAACATAGGACTCTAGTCACCATGCACCATGACGACCACTCATGCATGGATCCAAGTTAGTTTTCTGGTGCCCAAATCTCTTGAGCGGGATACTAACAGCTGCAGACACGATCAATGCACCTCTCATCATCTCCACTACAGGTCACGACGGACCTTTCGGAGCATTCTCCGCAAAGAGACTCGAGTCAATGGGTGCTATCAGCAAGCTCGGTGGGATGCGTGGCCTTGATATGAACCGTGCGGAAGATGCCATCGTCAAGAACACTCGTGAGGTGACTCCGGGTCTTATCATGGGTGGAATGGAGCTGTCCGAGCTTGATGGCGCAAACAGAATGGGACCGACTTTCGGAGCCATGTGCTTGAGTGGTGTGAAGGCTGCTGAGGAAGCTCTGAAGGTCTGGGAGACCAGGAAGACTGAATGTGCCGAGTGAGTCTGGAGGAATGCCTGTACGCCAGCGGCATGGAAGAATGCTAGCGACCTTTGTTCTTAATCGTCGTATGTACGAATGAGCACGCTCTTTTCATGGCAAGGTAGGCCATGTTTCTTGTCACGTTAGACTTTCCATCCACAGAATGTAACATTAATGCCGGGACAGGACGGTTACGTCCAGAGTTGAAGTACTCTCAGGCTGCTCGTAATAGCACTAGATGCTACCAGCCGGGGGTAAAGGGTCATGCGCGTGCACCCGCCTAGAGATAGTGCCTCGGTGTCCCTGAAGCAGCTAGATCAAGCTGTCGTACCTTCCGAGGCACAGCAAATGCGTCAGGACTTGGCATGTGCCACATAAGCGTTTCAAAAAGACAAAAATTGGGGAGAAAGAAAAAACAATCGACAGTGCGGATTCGCTGGTCGTCACCGACCCAACTACTAACGCGCCGATGCAAGGCTTGACTATGGGTGATCGAACGGGAACCCGTATGTTCCTTGCTCTATGATCGATTGCGAAGGAATAATCGTGGTAGGCTGAATATATATATTTGTTTTGCTGTGAGGAGGTGGGATCCCCACACCGTTCTAAATATAGTAATCATGTGATGCCGTGCAGATCGTACGTCATGAACGCCTGAGGCAGAGCTCCGAGATCTCAGACACCCCCGGACAAACAAGGTAGCCGCTGCTGCACGCTCATTTTAGGTTGGCAGGCGGCCAATTTGTGTGGTGCTCGGGGTTGGAAGAGGCACGCCTTAGCACGAGGCCAGGATTCAAGCTTGCTCACTGGCATATGAAGTGCCATTGACAGTGAACGTTCTTCGTTTCCGAAGGGCAACATGGGTCAGGAACCTACCTCAGCCCATTTTGACAAATCGGACAGATGTGCATGATACTCGACAGCAACATCGCCGGTCACGGCCTGCGCGACCACGGCCGTTGCGCTCGATGCTCTGACTACCCTGAGCTCTTAACAAGTGAGCCATGGTGTATCCTTTCACGAACCGGGTAAAGGCTCTGCTGCCGATGCTTCGTCAAAGACAATACAACCTGGATAGTTGTCTGCTCCTGGGCTTTTGCCCAGCCGAAGCATATTGTCAAATACCTTCAAACATATAAGGGGATCTACCCAAGCGCCAGCGTGTTGCTCTGGCAGCATGTCATAGAGCTTGAGACATTACCAATGTCCCTTCAACTTCTGGAAACGACCAGCCTAGCTGTTGAACGCGTCTTATTGCTACCAAGGCGGTTGTGGAGCGGCCATCTTCTTACCCTACGACACGGCACCCGGTCAATCTGCATATCGCGGTCCAGGCACTGCTGCTTCTCAGATGGCCTCTGCCTCTGTCCCACCCAATCAAGGAGACTGTATGAATAAGAGCAATGATGTCGCTGCATCTCCTAGGGACTGTATCGATGTCATCACTATGTACGGCCAAACCTATCGCAGACCAACGCACTGGTGATTGACCATAACGATCTAGGTGTCTGTGGCGTCTGGGCTTGCAACAAGGTTAATCAGTTCGCCTTTGGTTTGCGTGGCTGTGGAAATCCGTCTCTCACATTCACCTTCAACGGCGGCTCGATGCAGGAAAACACTGCCTTTGAACGAAGCCTTGACTACTACTTCTGCCTCTACAATGTCATCTGCGACTCTTCGATCAAGCTCGGTGGTGACATCGTGTGCTGCGGCTGAGTTGTGCTCGTCGCATCTCGGCGCATATGCTGGACCCGGTGCAGGACTGGACAATCCTCTGCTTCTTGCGTGTTTGCACTGTAATCATTCTTCTAGCGACTCCGAATGTACGGAGAGCCGAACAGGCGGTCATCACAGCGTCTTCGTACGAGGACCGGCGGCCACGACATTACCCTCGCACAACGAAAACAAGCAGGACTGGGTGCCTCTTCCGTCGACGGCGAATAATAGCTATGAGAATGGCTACTCATCGTCCACCCCTTCTTACAACCCATCGGCCCAGCCTGAGGCTGAGCTGCTAAGCGGTCGAAATGACCAGATGACAGTACTGCTAGTGACGTTGGGCAAGAGATGAGCATGAACGGCTCGTTCATGAGTACAACCACTTCGACATGCTTACGACCAAATACTGCATTTTGTGGTTCTTCTGCGCTTCCTGCTCAACAAATGTCGCCTGTATGATACAAGGAGGCGGCTAATGAGCCTCTAAGTCTTGTCCGAGCCCTCAATAGTGCAAATCCAAGCACTTCATCCGAACTCCAGGACTATCTTCTCCAAGCATTAGTATAATCTCCGAATGCCGAAAATACGCTTGGACGCGTTCCGAGCTCGAACGACAAGTGTTCGACTCAGCCGAGGCTTAGATTCGTGATCTCCAACATCAGGCAGTGGATGACTCGCGGCCAACAAATCAGCTTCCTTCCAGGTCGGTCATGAAGTATGCCTTGTAGATGGGTCATGGCCTTAGAAGCTCACTAGTAAGCAGACCTGCCTAGCGAGCTGACCTAGGCTACCACAATCAATGATAGACCGTCTCTCCTTCGTGTTCTACAAATTAATACGTTGGTTCTATTGTATCTCGCCATATATTTGTCAGCACGGATCGACTAGCAGCACATTAGCCAGGTGAAATCGAGCGGCCAAGCCGTCTCATTGCACGAACCCACGCACTAGCAGATGACCATGGAGACCCTCCCGATCAAGTACGAAACACTCAAGAACAAATCTATCATTGTTACAGGCGGCGCCTCAGGACTCGGTCTCGCAAGTGCCAGACTCTGGGCCGAACATGGCGCGTACGTGACACTCGCAGACCTGAACAAGGACGACGGAGAAGCAGCAGCCGTAGATCTCACAGTCAAGGGCTACAAAGTGAGCTTCGTCCAATGCGATGTCACAGATTGGGCCTCGAGTGTCGCAGCGTTCAAGCATGCTGTCACCTTTAGCCCCAGGAAGACGCTCGACATCGCGGCGCTGTTCGCGGGTGCTGGAGGCGACGCCGGTAATGTGGTTCATCAGATGAAGCGTGATAATCCCGAAGCAAGTCTTGACAAAGACCCTATTGAGCCGAGCGCGAAGATTCTGGAGATTAATCTGGATGGGGTGGTCAAAAGCGCGAAGTTGGCGTTGTATTACTTCCGCCTCCCGGCTGCAGCAGACGCGCCGCAGGTGTCAGGCAAGAAGTCTTTGTTTCTGATCGCCTCGTTGGCAGGTTACATCGATTACGATAGTACGCATTACTGTATCTCGAAGTATGGGGTAAGAGGTCTTTTCCGCAGTTTGCGCAACGCGTCCAAAGATCCAGACAACAACTTCACCGTCAATCTTTTGGCTCCGGGGTATACGCCAACACCCATGGTCCTGAAGTATGATGCGGGCGAAGGATCCCGGCAGAAGTTTGTCGACTCTATTGAGGACAACGGTCTGTGGTGCCCCGTTGAGGCTGGTGTTAAGGCGGCGAGCTTGTCCGTCACGAATGAGGAAGTCAATGGGCGCAGTTTCGGTACGTGGCCTTATGGTTTTGTAGATATGATGGAAGACTTGGATCGTGGATACGGTGGTGAGAAGCTGCGAGAGCATGCTGAGAAGAGTGGATACTACAAGGCGGGTGTTATAGTCTGAACAAGCTTGCCATGCTCCCTAGAGGAAGTATTATTCGTTGTCCCACTTCCTTGACAAAAGCATGTCGCGACGGTCTAGCAATCCTCTTGTCAGCCAGTAGTGCAAGATGTCGTGGTGACTACGAGGTGTTCTCGAGCAACTCGTAACACCGTATCTGTGGCATGCAATGTTGAGACTCTGGAAATACTGTCAGCTATATGGTCGGTATTGGGCAGGGGAAGCTATTCTATGGGGAACTTAGGCGTCCCGATCTCCCCTAGGGCGTGGTGAAATTAGGGGTGATTGCGCAGTTTTGGCACAAAGTGGTGCTTCGCCCTGCACTAAAAGCACGGCGCCTGCCGCCCGCCGTACCATCCCTCAACTCCTGCTTGTCCTCTCATCATCAGTTCGACTCCAATCTGTGACAGTCCTCGCTGCTTCAGACTTCTTGGTCACGTCACCTCCCACTCTCGTCAAGTCTTCGCAGTAGTGGTGTGTCTGCAATGGCATCGGGTTCGCATCGCAAACAGCTAAGTCGCGGTATGTAGTGCTTGGCCAGCTACGCGTCCTTAAGCAGACATAAGAAAACATCTGACGACCTTGATTTCAGCCCCCTTGCCTAGGAGAACGACGAAAGGACCCCTAGACCTAGACACAGACGAAGAGTGAGGGGTGTGCTTATGTGTAGACAGACATGCGGTTGCTGACAGGCATAGTCCATTATCGGGAACGCTCCCGCCGGCATCGCCATACTCTACAAAAGCCACTTCGGGCATCTCACCACTAGGCAGGTCGGAGGACGTCAACCCTTTCGACGAGCGGCTGCATACACAATCCAGTCTCGTAGACGAAGAATCCGATGAGGGGCTTGGGAATGCAAGTGACAAGAACTTGTCCTTCCTCCTCGATTCAGCCATCTACCACCCTCTTTCCGCTGTAGATATTCCAGGACCCTTCCGCAAACCATTTCCTGGACCACCGGCCCCGGGAACTTCAACCAGCCAAGCGTTGAAAGATGTTGAGTCACTGGTTCAGAAGTGTGACTTCCTCGGTGCCGCTCATCTTGCAGCAGTCTGTCTCACTTCTGGTCTAGTCAAGCCGACAGATCATGTTTCCATCTTCAGGTTGCTTGCAATCAGGTATTCATGCCTTGAGCTCGTCGGACAGCTTCTGCTTGCGGCGCAAGAGACCAAAGCGCTCGAGGATTTATCTTCCGAGTTCTACTACATCGCTCCAGAGGTTACAGAGGCCGAGATTGAGGCACATCATGGCCAAAGACCACTTGCGGAGCATATCATGCCATTCTCACTACGTGTGCAAACCATTAGGCTACAGAACATCGGCTTTTCTGATCCTAGGAGAGGTGTTACCATGCTATATGAACTCGGTCTCGAGGTGAGAGTACATCTGGCATCGTCTTATACAACAGAGACGGAACGTGCAGAGTGGAGCAGGAGGTTGGAGTTACTTGGCATGCACGTTGTCAATGCGCTGATCGAGCTTGGGGACGTCGACTGCGCGCAGAGGACTTTGGCACAATCAAAGCCAGTTGAATCGAAGGCGCTTGCTCGATGGGCTTCGCGTATGACTCTCATGCTCTTGAAGCTAGGCCAGATCAATGAAGCTCAGAAGTATGTTGATCAGATGCAGTCGGCCGACCCAGAGAAAGCAATACTGTCAGCTTTACTGGCCGTGGCAGATGGTAGACTCGACGAAGCTACTGAAGGCCTGGAAGGTCTTGCCAACAGAGAAGATGACAGTGGTGTATCTGCGTTGGCGAAGCAGAATCTAGCCGTAGCTCTTCTCTACCTCGGTAGAATCGCGGAAGCCCAGAAATTGCTCGAGGGCTTGATTGAGGATGGCCAATCGTTTCCCGCGCTCACGGTCAACCTTACCACCATCTTCGACCTCACTTCAGACAGGTCGCGAGACCAGAAGGTGGCACTTATAGCGAAATTAGCATCATCGCAGACACAGAAGAGGCCGTTCACCAATGCCGACTTCAAACTTTGATTAACTAGCTATATGGCCGATAAGCAAGTACCCTCTGAAACACCATGCCGGTAATCGAACGCTTTGAGAAGACCAACAAGGTGTGATGTTGCTGCCAGCACCACAAAAACATGGAATATCTGATGCGAGGAACCAAACTTGTCGTACTGTCCTGGACTGAAGGATTCAGGAAACCGACACGCATAAACGGCAGCACCTACGATGTACAACACGCCTTGCAGGACCAGCCAGAATAGGCCCATCTGCTTCTGCATCTGCTGCAGTCCATACATTCTGAGCCCGTGGAACACTGGAAAGACGGCGCTCAACCCCATCGCCGCGAACATAGCCGCACGATAAGGGCGCGAGGCTGGTGTTTGGAAGGCAGGGTGCATTGTAACGCCGATGCAGCCAACGCCAAAAATTGTGATCTATTGCATGTCAGACCGGATCCAGCTTTGGACACCCAGTTCACTCACCATCGTCCAGTAAGTTTGCTTCAGAGCAGACTCGCACCAGAAGCCGTAGAAAATGCTGGGTACGAAAGAGCCCCAGATCATGAAGGCAATCCCGGCATGGTCGAGGTGATTCCAGAACTTTGCCACCTTGGGAGAATGATTGCTGAGAGTGTGGAACATGCCGCTCATCAACATGCCAGACCCAACACAGACGAGGAAGCATGACATTGCGTAGGCGTCTGCTGATGAGGCCATTTCGTAACGTGACTTCAAAGCGTCGTAGAGGAAGAAGGCCAATGGTACGAAGAGTAGACCGGGCAAGAAATGGGTCCAGATGTTGATGGACTCATTGTGCCAGTGGAACATCGACTGTAATGACCTTAGATAGGAGTAGGAGGCTCGTCGATAACCTGAGAGGATGTATTGATTATCTTGTTGCCATTTTTGGAGTTCATCGAACCTAACAAGAGTATGCCATGGTTCTGGTTCTGCTTTCGTTTGGTTCTTGGTCGACGTGTGTGCCTCGTTCTCCATTTGCACTACCATTGTCGAGACGGCTGGATGCTGCGAACAGATGTTATAATTTAAGATATCAAATCCTATTAACACGACATAACTTATTTAGTAGGCATTTTGGGTGGAGTGTGGGAAGTGATCGAAAGTGATGGGGGCTCGTATTTCGTATCTGTGCTCGCCGTCGTCATGTTGAACATCTCTCACGACTGCTCCTGCACCCATACTAGTAGAGTTCCTCAACAAACGGGAGTCACGATATTGCCGGCAAGTCTCCTGTTGCCTACACCACTGCATAGCACGGTCTCGGTATGACAGCATGAATGGGCATAAACGTTATCCTGCCGCTATGCAGTGCTGATGGAGCACGATGTCGTATCAGCCGCCTTCCTTGAACAGGAGGTCGTCAACGCCATGGGATAGACTACGTCCCGTCAAACAGGATCCATTGGAGAGCGTCGGCTTTGTGTCGAAAGGTGACAACAGGCTACTGGATATCAAGACGCAGGAGACGTATTACCACAAGATCACGGCTCGATACATGCAGTTTTGCACACAAAACTCCCCGAACCTACATGAAGCATTCACGTCGCTGTCACTCAACGATTCAACTTCAGCACCAGCACCCAAAGCACAAAGCTTGTCTTCTTCGCGTTGGGCGGTGCCAAGTGCCAGGCCAACGACGCCAGGTTTCGGTGCGAAGAATGCAACAACGTCGAAAGCATCGCATGCCACCGCTTCAGTGTCGCCTGAACCAGCCGAAGAGCTATCGCTCATATTGACAGCCCTTCGGAAACTGCGAGAAGCCCTTCTTGCAACATCCGCAAGTGCGCCGTCACCGGCCTTCTCTCAAAGAGTACATGTCTTCAATATTAGGCTGGCGATCCTCGCGCTGCACCCGGAGTCATATCATGCATCGCTTCGCTATCTATTAATGTCGTTGCACAGCCAAGCCCATCCCCTGCCGGTGAGCGAGCTCCGCGAGATGACAGCTTACCTCATCCTCGACACCGCACTTCGAGTGGACAACCTGATTGAAGCTCATGCGATCCGAGTAAGAGCTAAGCAGCGTTGGAAGTTCCGCGACAGGAATGTCGATCTCATCTTGAAAGCTATCGCGAGCAACAATTGGCCACTCTTCTGGCGGATCAGGAATAGAGTCGACGGCTATGTTAGAGCGATCATGCAATGGAAGCTCGAAACGCTGCGTATGACGGTCTTGAAAGCAATAGGAAGATCGTACATGAAATGCGACGTCGACTGGATCCTCAAAAACACGACAGGAGGCGAGATGGGCTGGGAAGAACTGGTCGAGAAAGAGGGCGTTGGATGGCTTCGAGACGGCGATACCGCGATCATTCGAAAGCCAAAGTCCAAATCGTGAGCCAGATATTAGAGTGCAGGGTCGCAGGTAGTACTTTGTTACAGCGATCGTCGTGTTCTAGATGTTGGCTTGAGGTCTGTTATGTCTCGAGCGTTTGCATAGGGAACGGTGGGCGGAAGCCTGCGATCGTAGCCCAGCCACATTTTTGCCAACCACCGGACTATTTTCCAGAGAGCCCAATCGGCGTCGCTCTCGGTAGCCTTAGCGCCAAAAGTACGCGACGGCTGCGTAACTCTTGGCGTGAAACGTGCCCTAAGCTCGGGGCTCCGAGCTCCCAGCCACCTACGATTCTGTTCAACACCGCGCTTACCGTGCATCAGCATGAATCGCATATTCAGAATGCATGCGTTCTGCAAGAAGCAACGCAATGGTACCAGCCACCCGAATCCTTCTGACATTAATAGAATGCTCCGAAATGTCTCGTGCTTGTCTCATTCCTCCTCATCATCACGAGTGCACAGTTGTTCAGCTAACAAGACAGACCAAAGTCGATCCAGTGCATTGTTGAAGCAATACCTAAACCACCACCACTCCCCTCTTACTTGAAAGCAACACGAAGCCCGCCTATAAACATGAAGGCCTCTTCAACACACTGTCTGGCTGCCCTGGCCCTCCTCTCTAGGGTGGCATCTGCCGTGCCGGTGGTTATGCGTGCTAGAGCAGCAGAACCACAATCGTACTCTGTCGTAGCCGTCGATGGTGGCAACTCGACACCGCCGCCCCCAGTCGCTCCAGCTACGAGGACAGTGACAGATGCAGTCACACAAGTACAAACAGCGACCATACTATCAACGATAATATCGACGATGATAGCTTCAGCCTCTGACTTGCCAGCCTCAGTCGAGACCAAAGTCATCCCTCAGACGGTCACCTTGGCCACGACCATCGTGCAGACACCGTCGGCAGAGGTAGCGACTACAACCACTGTGACGGACGAGTCGCAGGTAACAACTGTGCCGTTCGACAATGGACAATGGCACACGACATACTATTTCAGGAGCACGGTTGCACCTTCGGCGAACGTACAGGCTGCTACTACTACACGTTCTGCCTCTTGGTATGCGAGCTCCTCCACTGCTACACCCACGACGACGATGGATCCTGGCCAATGGGCTACATGGGCCGACAAGGGCACTGGGCAGTGGACAGGTTAGAAGACTCGACCAATGCTTTTCATTGACAGGGTGGGTATTCAGCACAAATTATGTGAGAGAGCATGCAGACGGCAAATGGTTAATGATGTACATTTATAATACGGGTTGAGCACATCAGCTCCCCAGGGTCTGATATATATATAGCGCGGAGTTGGCGGCAAGAAGCAACAGAAACCTCTACCATTTGTTGCAATGGAATTCTAGACAGATAACAAGTCATTCACAAACATCTTCATCAGAGGCTCTTGACCTTGCATTCATGATCTTATCGGGATAGGCTACCTTAGATATAGTGGGCAGCGGCCGCTAGACACCTGTAGCAGGTGCCAAGGCGTAACTTCCCGCTCGGCGATTGGACTGTACGGCTGACGTGTTAGTAGCAGCTCCAAATGCCACTCGTCCTGGTATAATACACCGATCCAGCGCATACACACGCGACATCCTCCTCAGCTCAGTAGTCAGACTACGTTCGTCCAAGATAGACTCTCTCTCTCTCTCGGCGCAGGACGGGGCGCAACTGGCGTTGGGCCATCTGACAGAGCAATGAACGAGATGGCATCCCCGCCGTCGGCCGAAGACCAGGGCCGCCTGCTCGAAGAGGCACTCGGCATGGTCAGACAACAGGCCAGCCAGATGCGCAGATGTCTCGAGACTCCAGGAAAGCTCATGGACGCCCTGAAATGCGGGTGCGAAAGCCAGCTGCCCACTCTCAGACACTACTAACTCGACTTCAGATCAACTCTCGTCTCCGAGCTCAGAACACCCACCCTAGGCCCCAAGCAATACTACGAACTGTACATGGCCGTCTTCGATGCCTTGCGACACCTCTCAGAATACCTCCGAGAGTCCCATCCGGTCAACCACCTCGCCGACCTCTACGAACTCGTCCAGTATGCAGGCAACATCATCCCCAGGCTGTACCTCATGATCACCGTCGGCACAGTGTACATGGGCGTAGAGGATGCCCCGGTCAAAGAGATCATGAAGGACATGATGGAGATGACGCGCGGCGTACAACACCCCATCCGGGGCCTGTTCTTGCGCTACTACCTCATGGGCCAGGCACGCGACTACCTACCACAAGGCAAAGACGACGGGCCGCAAGGATGCATACAAGACTCGACCAGCTTCATCCTCACCAACTTCGTCGAGATGAACAAGCTGTGGGTCAGGTGGCAGCACCAGGGTCATTCAAGAGAACGCGAGCAGAGGACCCAGGAGCGAAGAGAGCTGGAACTGCTGGTCGGCAGCAACCTCGTTAGATTGAGTCAGTTGGTCGATCTCGATGCATACAAGTCGACCATAATACAACCTCTGCTTGAGCAGGTCGTCCAGTGTCGCGATGTCCTCGCTCAAGAGTACTTGCTCGAGGTCATCACCAAGGTCTTCCCAGACGAATACCACCTACATACCCTGGACCAGATGTTGTCAGCAATTGCTAGACTCAATCCGCATGTCGACATGAAGAAGATTGTCATAGGGCTCATGGACCGTCTGTCCACCTATGCCCAGAGAGAGAACGAAGGCCAGCAGACCGAGACCAAGGATGCAAAAGAAGCCAAACAGAAAGCAGAAGAGGAGGCCACCGTGCGGTTATTAGAAAGGCTGAAGATCGAGAAAGAGGAGAAACCCTCGTCACAAAAGCAAGAGCCGGCACAAACGAATGGAGAAGCCGGTGAAGCAGGTGAAGCAACAGAAGCAGAAGAAACGCCTGCCCCAGAACCCGAGACTGAAGCCGAGCCTACCCAAGAGCCTACCCAACCCGATGGAGATGCCAGCGAGGGTATTGGAGGTGTCAAGCTGTTTGACATCTTCTACGATCAGGTAGTCAATCTGGTCAAGACGAGAGCTCTGCCCATACCAGACACTATGGCTCTACTCACCTCGCTGGCGAACCTGGCGCTAAACATATACCCAGAACGACTCGAGTACGTCGATCAGGTGCTCGCGTATGCTGGCGAGAAGTCACGCGAATACAACGACTCGGCCGATCTCCACTCAGCCCCCACACAATCCAACATTCTCAGCCTGCTACTCTCGCCCATCCGCTCCTACTTCTCGCTCTTTACAGCGCTTGCTTTACCAAACTACCTGCCTCTGTTCACCACACAATCGTATGCTACGAGAAGAGCCGTTGCAGCCGATGTAGCAAAGAGCATATTACGCAACCAAACCAAAATCACTTCGACAGAACACCTCGACGGCGTATTGACCATATTACGCGTCATCATTAGAGAAGGCATCAATCAGTCGGCAGGTTATCCAGGTATCGCAGGTCGGCAGAGAGGTGACTCGGACGAAATCGTCGAGGAGCAAGGATGGCTGGCACGCTTGGTGCACTACATTCAAGCTCCTGATAACGACACACAGCTCAAACTACTCCAACAAACGAGAAGAGCTTACGAAGCCGGCAATGAACGGATACGCTACACAACACCCTCTATAATCACACAGTCGCTCAAGCTTGCTCGACAGCTGAAGAAGCGCGAACATTTTGACGACAACTGGCAGACACAATCCTCTACACTTTACAGATTCATGCATCAGACCCTCTCACAGCTCTATACGCGTGTAAACCCCTCAGCCGCGGAATTATGCCTCCGGCTGTTTGTCGACTGCGGCAAGATCGCAGATCAATGCAATTTTGAGGAATTTGCGTACGAGTTCTTCGCGCAAGCATTCACGATATACGAGGACAGCATATCCGATTCGAGGGCACAGTTCCAAGCAGTGTGTATATTAGCTGGCGCACTTCAGCAGACGAGAAATTTTGGCAAGGAGAACTACGACACGTTGATCACAAAGGCAGCACTACATGGAAGCAAACTCCTGAAGAAGCCGGATCAATGTCGTGCGGTGTATCTGGCTAGTCACTTGTGGTGGGCCATCGAGAACCCTGGTCGTGAGGAAGAGGGCAAGGACGTGAGTTCGAACCTTTCACACGGGTTAGGTGAACATGCTAACAAGTTACAGCTCTACCGCGACGGCAAACGGGTGCTCGAGTGCTTACAACGCGCCCTCAGAGTAGCAGATGCATGCATGGACACTGCCGTGTCAGTCGAGCTGTTCGTCGAGATTCTGAATAGATACGTCTATTACTTCGACCAGCAGAACGAGACAGTGAGTTCGCCTCCACTTCTGTGTATCAAAGCTAACAGCGTCCAGGTCACAACAAAATACCTCAACGGCCTGATCGAATTGATACACAGTAACCTTAGCACATCAGCCGCGGAGGCGGGCAACAACAGCGCGCAACAGAACCAAGCGATGGAAAACCCGAAGAAGCATTTCTTCCGGACGCTGGATTACATAAAGAGTCGGGAGTATGAGGGAGTCGTTACCGAGGCAAGGTCGTGATCATAGTGAGGTGGGGCGGACATGCCCACGTTTGTCGATACTATGGTATAGGCCCACGGACGGCAGGCTAAATGGTGTATGTTATAGGGAGGGCTCCAGTAGAGGGTTGGCCCAATGTCACGGTGTCACAGTGTCGGAGGTTACAATCAATGCTCGCTGCTCAACGCTTCGAAGACGGGAACTGAGATGGCCACCACGTGTTCACTTTGCTCTCCACATTCTCACCTCACTTTACTGTGCCCTATTCGTCCTGGCGAATTGCATCGAGTGTAAATCCGTAACTAATGTCTCGACACGCAGGAACCGATATAACCCCGTCTAGCACCGGTCGGGTCGGGTCGGGCAAGAGCAGCGCAGAGCAGTGCAGAGCAGCGATTCGAGACTCGGCTTACTAGCGCGTACCGCGTATACAGTATCGTGATGCATGCACGCACGCACGCAGATTCCGTCGTGTGGGCCCGCTGGGGAAACGGGACGGGACGGGATGGTATTGCTCGCTCAGTATAGTTTGGTTTCATGTTCTTTGGTTTCATCTCATTGGCCCTATACATAGCAAGCTGCTTGATGGCGTGCTTTACTGTGCTGGCGCTACTCTAAATCTCGCGCTGGGCCGTTTTTTTATCTAGTTGGTTGGTTGGGTGCTTATGTGCTTGCTTGCTTGTTCTTCTTGCTCTTGGGCGCTTTGGAGCCTTTGGCTTGCTCTTTCGCGGCCTTGGCTTTTTCCTTCGTGGGCTCCTTCGTCACGTCCTCTTCGTGTCCGTTCTGGTTCGATGCTGCTGGCTTTGACGTCGAGTTTGAGTTTGACTTTGGTTTTGATTTGCCCTTTCCGGCGGCGGGATCCAAGCCCCTTGCTTTGCGCCATTTGCGCTCGGCCTTTTCGATGTACGGCTTGTCTTCGTCCGAGTTGAAGGCGCTGAAGCTGGAGGGGTCTGCTGTCGCTGTTGTTGCTTCTGTGCTGGGGAGGCCTGGGAGTGCGCCGTTTACTTCTGCCATTTTGGGGGATTCGGGGTTGTTGGGGGAGGGCGATGTGGTTGTTGTTGACGTCCCGTTGGTGGTTGGCGTAGTACTGCTGCTTTTCAGAGGGCCGGTCTTCTTGAGCTTGCAGACGAAGAAGCCGTCTACGTTCTCGCGGTGCGGGAAGTAGCGGCGCGTCAGGCTCATGTCCTTGTGGAAGGTCTTGGACTGGTACGCGGTGAAGCCTGGTGTGCCGAAGCTGCCGAGGCCGGTGTCGACGATGGAGACGTTGGGCCGTTTGTTCAGCACGTACTGGACGACTTGTTCGTCTTCTTCGACGGTGACGCTGCAGGTACTGTAGACGATGTAGCCGCCGGTCTTGGAGGCGTGGTCGACGCTGTCGATGGCGGCGAGCAGGAGCTGTTTCTGCATATGGGGCAGGGCGAGGAAATCACGCTCGGTCTTTGAGGTTTTGACGCTAGGGTCCTTGGCGATGACGCCGGTGCCGGAGCAGGGGGCGTCGAGGAGGACGCGGTCGAAGCCGCCGAGGATGGTGGGGAAGGCGGCGCGGGCGTCGTAGTTTGTGACGACGACGTTCTTGCAGCCCAGACGGTGGATGTTGCCTATCAGACCCTTGGAACGGGCCTTGTTGGCGTCGTTGGCGAAGATGGCGCCGGTGTTGCGGGTCAAGGCGGCGATGTGGGTGGTTTTACCGCCGGGCGCCGAGGCCATGTCGAGGATGCGCTCGTTTGGTTGCGGGGCGAGAGCCATGACGGGGAGGAAGGAGGAGGCGGCTTGGAGGATGTAGTGGCCCGCGAGGTACTCAGGGGTTGCGCCGAGGGGGACGGAGGTGTCGTAGATTTGCAGGCCGATCTTGGACCATTTTCCTACTGGGGCAAGTTGGACGCCGCGGTTGATGAGGGCTTGGGCGAGGGTACGACGGTTGGTGCGCAGGGTGTTGGTACGGATTACGATGGGACGGGGCCGTTCGTTGGCTTCGAAGAAGGCGAAGGCTTCGGTGGGGTTGAAGAGGTTGAAGAGCTTCTCGGCGAGGTAGGGGGTGTAGCCGTAGTAGGTGCAGATGTCGGAGAGAAGCTGTTGGGTGTACTCGGCGCGCGAACGAGATTTGTCGGAAAGCTTGGTGAAGTCGGACAGCACGCGCACGGTTTCGGTGATGCGGCTGTGGAGCAGTTTCAGGTCGGGCGTCAGGGTTGCTGTTTGGTCGGGCCCGTCGAGGAGGTTGTCGTCGGCGATGTTGGTCTGGAGAGCGTCGTCCTCGAGCTCTTGCTGGGCTTCGGCTTCTACCTCTGCTTGTTCTTGGTCGAGTTTGCGAGAGAGTCCTTCGATGTTGGCCGCGTTGAGCGTTTCGATGGCGTCCGAGTCTTCGTCCTCAGAGAACATGCCCTTTTGCTGCACCTCGTCTTCTATGTCCGAGTCAAGGACCGAATCACTCGCTGAGCCAGAAGCTGAGGTGTCGCCGTCTGGCAGTTGCAGTTCTTGCACAGCGCCGTCAGACAGGTCTTCGGATAGAATCTCTTCGATGTCGTCGTCATCGTCCCCCATGGCTGGCATAGGTGGAGGCACCGTGATCTGCGCATCGCTATTGACAATCCTAGACTTCTTCTTCGGCTTCTTCTCGATCTCTTGCTGTCGCAAAGCTCGATCGAGTTTGACCAGCTTGGTTGGCCCGCTGCCACTGTCAGGCGCCGTGCTCTTTCTCTTGCGTCCATGGCCCAGTTCTTCGAGGGACATGGGCATGCCCTGCTTTTTCATGCGATTGCCTACACCCATCTTGCTGCGTCAAAATTCTTGTTCTTGTCAGGACTGATATGAGGTGCAGCATGCGACTGCGAAAGTCTCGACCAAAAATTAATCGGGTTCGCCGGCGTTAATGGAATTAGCTTGATAAGCGATAAGCTCCCCCGCCAGGCACCAAGGCTGTTGTCAGCCTCCTTCGCGTTCAAGTCGCATTCCATACACCACAGTGCAAGATACGCACGAACGGCTAGGTTTCAACAGTAGGAAGAAGCTAACATTGATCGCACGCCACCAGCGCCTTCGCATTTGGGGTATCTAACAAGAAGCATCTATAGAAATGACTCAAATATCCTCTTCAGCGCGAATACTGTGGCAGGAGCTCGTCGCCGTCAACGTCCTCGAAAATTGACTCGGCAAGACCGGGCGCGTCAAATGTCGCGCACCCATCTCGACCGTCGTCAACAACAGCATCAATCCCTACTTGAATCGGGACCTCCACTTCAAGCTTGGCAGTCCCTGGCTTGGTTACTTTGAGTTGCAGGCAAATGCTGTACCTGCGACTTAAGAACGGACTCCAGAATGT
This sequence comes from Knufia petricola, assembly GCA_002319055.1. Lineage (NCBI taxonomy): Eukaryota > Fungi > Ascomycota > Eurotiomycetes > Chaetothyriales > Trichomeriaceae > Knufia > Knufia petricola. The sequence goes on along the minus strand of NMUC01000086.1, from coordinate 1,779 downwards.
CGGCGTCAACACTTCAGATCGTGGCAATCTCAAACATAACGACTGTTCACTCTCGATCCATGATGCACCCCCTTTGTCCAAGACCGGTTTCCAGTTCCTCCATACCAATCCCAAGGATCGCGACTTCAATGACGATCTCACCATGGCTGTCGCTGGAGATACCAGTGCTTCCCTAAGTGTCGGTGGGCCCTGTTGTTCTTGTATAGAGACGAAGGTTGAGAACCGAAAATGCCACTTTGCCTCAGCTTCGATGACAGGTTGAACCCACTGTACGGCCTCGGTTTTTGACTGCTTTAGCCGCAATTTGACTGGCAGCTCAACCACTGAGTCCTTTCGATCCCGTCTCACAGTCAACTGTTTGGGTTCCTGCACGATCACCGAGATGTCACTCATCTTCTGGAAGAAGGATCGTCGCAACGCTGTCTTCTGGAATGAGCGGTATTCCCCTGTGAAATCTGCGACGCACATCGGCGGGCATGGCGGCTGAGAAAGAAACAACAAGATCGGCTGCGCGATGCGGTCCATCGTGCGGCGAGCCTTCAGAAGGCGTGCCGTCAGAACATATGTCACACGGGCACCTGCTCTGGGCCTTGGAACTCCTTGCGGTGTCGTTAGGACTTCATGTCTCATGGACGGTGGTATCAGGGCAAAGTTGCTGCGCGATGCTAACGCACGATTGTTTCGACTGGTCGTGGAATCGTGCCGAAGCCAGGACTGGACATCGAACTTGAATGGATAGTGCCTTTCATTGTTTGAGGCATTACTTGCGTGGTCCTGTATCGACAATGCCTGGGTCATGGACAAGATCTATTTGATTAGTCTCACTTTCACAACCCCTGGATTCAACCTACCTTTTTCTCGACAGTAACACGAAACTCTGAATGACTGTGAATACAGGTGTCGAGCTCGGTGTGCATGAAGCCTGGTGTTCGTTAGTGACCGATCGGTGCATACCCAGGTACGACGAACCTTCGAGGTCGACTTCTATCCTGGCCTCCTCATCGTTGAGCAGACTTTCCTCCAAGTCCTGAACCTTCAAGTCCCCAAGGACACCATGTTGCACGAGAAAGGTCGGTGCCTTGATGTCCGATAGACCATCAGTACCGGTGCTTCTGTGCCGGAAGAAATCCTGGAACTGGAATGAGAGACGCATTATGCTCAGGCAGAGATGTGGTAGTATAATACATGGGTTCGTGGAGACAGAAATCTGGCGTACTGCGTGGTTATCATGTCAGCACGACACCCATGCGACTATGGTCCTGGGCTGACCGGGCTAAGGCGGCGGCTGAGGGCCCGAGAACCTAGCTAGGATGATCAAGCCACGCTAACCGGCTACCTCATGATGCACGTATCTGTACGTAACGTGCTAGCGATCAACAGAGTTCTATCTGACCTCCACTCTTTTCCTTCGCTAGAGAAACGTCAACGTACGGGATCAACCCCACGGATTTCTGTATAGGGCATGGGGATGAGATCGCGATGTCAGACTGGAACTGCGGCCAGCCGTTGACTCCCGACGAGGTTTGCGGGGGAGCCTATCAACGCACGACTTCGGCTACATACTCCACCCCAGATGGCTTGGCTCGCCGCTGTTTATCTGCCCGGGCAGCATTTGCGTGACGAATAACAGGGAAAGGCTTACCGACACGAGTCAGGTTCACTGTTCAACCAGTATTTGCTTGACATGCTAGGCCGGTACTCTCCTATGCTCGCTCGCTGCTCGTGTGCGTGTGTGTGTGTGTGTGTGTGTGTGTGTGTGTGTGTGTGTGTGTGTGTGTG
>NMUC01000085.1:0-101638 GCA_002319055.1 Knufia petricola | reverse complement strand
ATCAAAAGTGCTTGGATTGAACCTTCAAGCATTACCGTCACGCCTCTCCTCTCATCGGTAACGACCGACTCCTCGACCAAAGATACAATTTTGCACCTCACTATTCCAAGTTTCACTGTTCCTGTGCGTATTAGCCACCGCTACCTCGATCGCACTGGAACAGAACGGACAACATACAGGACCAGAGGGCGGGAACATCACTAGAGCTGAATTCGATACACTAAAGGTCACGCAAGCAATGAGATTATCTGAAAGCTGGAACTTCATATCTCAAGAAATTATACTATTCGCAGATTGTATCATAACAACATCGACCATATGCATTTTTTGCGAGAGCAAAGCTCAAAGGTTAACGAATGCCGGTGTGATCAAAGGAAAGGAATAACCTGTTGACAAAACCAACAAGATCCAGACTTAACCGGGTGCTTTAGAACTGCCACTACACGCTGAAGTCCGAGCGCTGTCGGCGCCGATGGGTACTAGTAATTAGCGTAGATTTGTTGAGGGACTCGGGAACGATTGTTGCAGAATAGCAAAAGCAGATACCAACTAAGCTTTAAACTTAAATGCTGCGTATGGTTTAAATGTAGAACGACGCAGACACTGTAGGCGAGTGCTTTCCTAAAATGCGTGCCTTTGTGTCTTCAATTATTTAGTACCTCTGGTTTGTCGTGGCCACACGCTCTGTAGCGAACCTCGGCGGTTTGGCGAATGAACTATCCTCTAACTTCCGGTCATTCAACATGATCTCCTCCTCGTTGATTCTGGCACGTTGAATGCGAAAAACGTCTCTCGCAATGTGGTAAACTGATCTTCGGGAGTAATTTAGTGGTAGTCATCATCAGAACCTGCCATCCCTCGGCAGCACGACTTTGCACAACAATGCTCGGTGGTGAAGCGATCGGTTCATTGGACCCTTCTGGAAGGTGTTCGTTGGCTACTGAATCTAACGGTGGCAGCTGTGATTTTCGTCAGACTTACTCTTGTAGCTCAGTTTCTACTGGTGTGGTTGTCTTTATGACAACAGCAATTCGTGGGAAGCCAGAACTACTGTTGTGAACATGCACTCCAGCAGTCGTTGACAGACACCTAAAGCTGACGGGTCGCAAGACGATCAATTCGCTGAACTTACGTTTGTGGTAGTGCTCCCACCATCAGTCATTGTCGTGACATGTATGACAATCCCTGGTCCGGAAAACGGTGGGTATGTCTGAAGAACTGAAATTACTTAAAGGGACCATCTACTGCACGAATTCATGTCACAACTCTGCTGACCAAGATGGCATCAGTTTCCACAGGAGCAGAATCTCCTCCGAACGAAGACGTGGACCGCCGCCGTGGTGGTAGAGACAGATCCACGACGGGCAGTAGTGCGGACGCCCATGGCGATGAACGACGGCGTGGCCCCGGTGGGCTAGATCCCGAAGCTAGGCAACAGCTGATGGATACCGATATCGAATCAGTCAACCAGACAGCAGCCGAGAACGGAAATGGCGAGAGACTCGCACAGGGGACAGCAGAAGCAGCAAGATTACAGGAGACCGCCAAAGAGCAGCAAAGCAGTGAAGCTGTCACTTCGAACGAGGACGAAGGGATCTCCATGGACTTTGACAAAGAGCCAGCGCCTATCCCAACTCACGGATCCACAGGAGGACTTTTTCCTGGAGTCACTTGCACGACGGTTGCGTTGTTGCAGACCAGGACTGGAAGAAAGTACATCAATAGATATGGCCCTCCAACTTGTCCTTGGTTCGTCATAGGTGATTCTTCATATGGTCTGCCAATCTCTGATGGAGAGAAGGAAGACGACCTGCTCGATTCGAAGGGTTATCAGTGTGTCTCTGACCCCAATTATCGGGTGTTAGATTACCCCTACAAACAGATCGAAAAGGACAAGAAGCCCAAGAAAGAAGATGTGAAGGGCATTTTGTGTGTTGTTTCTGACCTGCCCCTCGAGGTTCAAGGCAGCCCGATGGAAATGATCAACCACCTCAACCCCAGCATCGTCAAACGATCCGACGAGTTCAAGGATCTCAAGTCCCGGCAGAGGGCCTCTAAAGACGGCACGAAGTTGGACAAATATCCTTCGACGTATTTGTTCTTGGAGTTCAAAAAAGACGTCCGTCCCGAGAACGAGTTCCGTCGGGACAGAAGCTGGGAGTTGAGCTCCAAGTTCCGGGCACTCCATGGGACGAAGGGACAAATCAGCACGGAACAAGTGATCTATCAGACAGCACGGAACAGAGCCCACCGATTTCTGGCTTGGTACAAAGCCCGACATCCTGAGGATTTCAAGCAATTCGAAGACCAGGCCCGGAGCATCGTGGCTCTGGAGCGAACACCGTCTAAATCTCCACAACCAGTGCCAGTGTCTGACGTCACTATCAAGAAGGAGCCTCGCGATGCGGAAGAAGAAACGGCAGATGTGCTGAACAGTTCTGTGCCGGAAAGGACTACGGGAGAAGTGGTGTCGGAGGGGGCCCCGCCTGTTCCCATTTCCATTCAAGAGTCGGACGAAGACGTTCAACTCACCGAAGCAGAAAGGAAGGAGGAAGCCGAAAAGGTTTGGAGAATGCAATCCTCCGTACCCATGAGCAGCACTCTCACGGCCAAAGAGAAGGCGAAATTCAATACTTTCTACAGATTAGCCAAGAGCAATGGCCTGGTATAGTTGTTGGAGATGTATCCCACGTCTGTAGCGGGAATGTCTGCCGATCGATTAGAGCTGATATTCAAGAAGGATAGCCCGTTATGCTTTATTGTCTAGAGCTTTCCGTCACTCATTACAAAATGTCACTCGTTCATCATGCCGCGATATTATCAAGATCACTCGGCGTTCACTTTACCATGCAGGATCATCAGCTGACATTGGGAGAGAGAGCATGGAGAAGTTTCTGGACACCCAACCACACCTTTTCCATAGATATTTTCCTAAGATCTACACGAATCGAACCTCTAACACTGAAAGTAAGTCCTGAATGGGAAATGAAGTGAGGGAAACTGTTCAGGGTCTAGAGGGAAACAAACGTTAGAGAGATCACTGACAGTGTAAGTCATCCGCTAGGCGACGACCATGCTCGCACCTATCTTTGTGAACATAGTATGTTCGAATTTCTTATCGTCTCGTGTAATCTGACTACCTTTCTGAGGAACGCCCTAATTTGGTGGAGGCTGCAATCGTGATCACTTGATACTGTCTCTTGAGTACCGGGTCCCTTTGTCGATGATCACAGTGTCACGTAAGCTCCAAAGTCGTTTGCACTCGAGGCAGAACTCAGATGGCGCAGGACAGGTACGCTAGTACGTTAACAGTTATAGTGTGTGTAGAAGACTTGCCAGCCAGGAATGCTTTGGTCACAGGACAGGGTGAGCAAATGGATGTGAAGCTGACTACGGAGCCAGGAAAGATTCTGAGGAAACTATGAGATGCCATCGTATATATCTTTCGTTCCATCCATGGTTACCAAGGTGTCCACGGCCAACCTTGGGTCCATTACATGACTTAGTCTCAGCTAAGTTCCTGAGATGCTGGTCCAATCCTGAGAATCGTCATAGGCCCATCATAGACCATCCGATCCAGTTTTAATTCACAGCCCAGCTGCCAGTCTGGCGAGGGCCTTGACTTGTGCCCCGGCATGCCCCACGTGACATGGCCGGGCGCGTGCCTGGTCGCAGGTCAGGCCGTACCACAAAGATACCGTAGCCGCCAACGCGCCGGCTAGTGCTTGCACTCGTTCAGACAAACCTGTGACCTGGCAGGGAGATGAGTCTACTCTTGAACTGCTGAACAATTTGCCTCAGGGCACACTATGCACTTTCAACAACATACTTGCGAGATCCGCTTATTGACAGTTCGCGTGTAGAACTGAGCAAGACAAGTGCTAAGAGCAGCTTGAGTCTCCCTAACTTTGTGTGGCCATCGGAGGTTCTCCTCGGTTTCTCGATTATCATGTTCCTCCACTCCTCCGTATTGTAACATACAACAACACTATTCGATGGACATCTCTAAACACCACTTTATTGTGCGGCTAACAATCATCCCTTGTCCACCATTTACGCCGTACGCGAGTGATCCCTAAGACACAGCCACTGGCTGCTAGAGGCTGCTTTGAGATCGCCGGAATATGTGGTATCTTTACAGGGCCATGTGCATGAAGAAACAGAGTAATGCAATGACTTCTGGAAATATACGTCGTGCCCACAGATTTAGAAAAACTCGTAAGGATAGGACTACATGTGCTTCTGGTCCTGACAGGGGTTTCTCGCTGGTCAGTGTCCGTCCCAAGCATGGTCCACCAGTGTTGACCTTCTTCAACAGCTGCTCTCGCTCATCCGCATCTAGAACACAGACAGCCGTTCACTCTTGACCGTTGCCAATGCCCTCCTGGAGCTAAAGCGGTACAAGCATCCTGCATCCGGTCAAGTGAATGCTGCAATGGCTGTTGCGGCATGTTCACGAACCAGTGTACGAATGGTGAAGGGAAGCAGGATGCCTTTCGGACTAATTGATGGTCATGATTTATCGCAGGGAGAAGGGGTAGAGCAGGGGTCAAATCATAAAAGAGGTACAATCTTCGCAGTCATTAGAAGGAGCCATGATCGTTCACTACACTATACAACCGCTTCGGTATTACCGATCATGCATCTACCTTGTAAAAGAGCACGCAGACAGATGGAATCTGTGGTCGTACCTAGTGTCTAGGTAGTCGATGCACTTGTTGACCTGTGACGTATCGTCTTTTGCAAAAGTAATTAGCCGATAAATATCTTGGCAAACCTCTTCGTCTTCGTCGGTCCTCGAAGAACTAGATATTTAGTTCGTACACGCACCACCTTATCTCTCTTACGAGGCTAGTACCAAGGTTTACCAAGTAAGAAGGAATAATTAGCTAGTAAACGTTTGGTGCTTTAAGGACCGATGAGGACGATGTGGTTTGCTAAGGTGTTTTCCGGGCTAATTACTTTTGCAAAAGACGATACCTCAAGTGTCGTGGTTTGGCCAAGCATTGACTCGGGAAGTAGAAAGCCGATTACTGACAATGTTTCCTGCAATGCGCATCCGACAAAGAAGCAAATTTAAAACATCACACCGATTATGGACCATACAAGACATGTTGGCACATCCCAGAATTAAATGATGTGGAGACAAGTGACATCTTCAAGGTCCTGTACTTAAGCCCAGCCAACTTTACTGATTAGACTGAACAGGCTGTCTGTCACGTGATCGATGAGGGCAAAGAATATTCTAAGAGAATCAGCTTTCTGCTTAGTCTGATCCCCTTTAAGTTAAGAATATCGAGCTCTCCAAGAGAAGTCTCCCCTAGCGCTTGCATGCGTCTGAGTGCATTTTACAGTGCCAGTTCGTCGAGAGATGTATCTGAATCGTCTTCCCATATTGTTGCCCGGGACCCGTGTTTATCCTTTGTTGCGGTAGGGGTCTGGCGTGTTGGACGGCTTCTAGCCAGGAAAGCCTGGTGTTGTACTCGACACAAAGGTCTCCCACTACGAGAGCCACGAGGTCTCCCGCGTGAGGATCGTTGTGACGAATTCTCTCGGCTGACCCCTTCCGCTGGTATAGGTATGGTCGCATCTTCAACGTATCCTGCTAAGCGCGGCTTCTTACGGCTTTTCCATGATCTGGGCACCGGGGGTACGTTGATAGACAAGCCCGGCTGTTTTCGAATTGGTGTTTGTTTGGTCGTCTGCGACTCTGACTCGGACGTGGCAACTTCTCTGGATAGACTTGCTGTGAGGGTCGGCTGAAACTCTCCATGGGAATTGTCACCTGCCTCACCTGATACTTTGAAAGAATCAGCAGAGTCAGCCCGACCACCTTCTTTCGACACTGGTACGACGCAGCCAAGATCTTGCTCCGTCGTTACCATCTCCTCATCTTCGACTCGGGACTCCGACTGCGTCTTGCCGCTTTGACATAGTGCTTCGGCGTCCATACAAGAATCCTCACCGGTCTTTCCAACTCCACTGAAATCGACGTGAACGAAGCTAAAACCTTTCATGGTACCATCAGCCATCCTAGATGACATATCCTTACCAGACTCACTTCGCTTTTTGCTCTCGAAACGGATGCCATGTACATCTGCTAAGTGGCCCAGAAACTCGCTCCCAGCGCTCGTCTCGGAACCATGTCGGCATCGGGGATGTGGACATGTTTGCACAAGCCCATGCTGGAGGTGATCTTGAAGATGGCTCTTCCACGTGGTGAGGTTGACGTACTGCCGAAAGCGATGTTCGGGGTTCAGACTCTCATCGCCAAGACATGCCGGACACAGTGCAGGTCGCACCACGTTATGACGGAAAACGGCCATGTTACATTTCAGGGGCAAGTCCCGCAAATGTTCTTGAACATGCCTCCGCCAAGCACCGTGGTCATCGTACCAAACGAAACACAAGAAACAGAATTCGGCGAAGCCACCATCGCGACGGGCCGCCTTTGTCCGGCATCGGTAGAGGTGCGACCACCACGAATGTTCATCGCCTTTTCTGCTGCGTTCACCACACGTGGCGCACAGCGTACCTGATGGGTTGAGGCCTAAGCAGTATGTCGCTGAACCCCCCTGCCGACACAAGTGGATCAAGTCATTCATGATGGTGCGCCCTGTGTCGTCTCGGAGACTTCCCTCCATAAAGAGGCTGGTAGCCAGTCGGTCTCGTTCAGGCATGAGTTTCCGTGTTTGATTGAAATCCGACTCGTACGGTCGACCGTCAGGCTGTGGTGCAGCGGAGTACTGCTGGCGCAACAAATGATCTCGTCGACCTCGTCGTTGGTCGTACACCTTTTGCCGTTCTTTTTGGTTCTTCCAGGCGAAATCGTCCCTGGCGTCCTCCTGTTTCTCGCTTGTATTGTACTGGATAGCGACTCGAGTTGCCTCTCTGAGCTCGGGCTGATGATGAGGGTTGCGCCGCCATGAATACCCCCGGCGGAGAGCGTGCAGCTCAGTGTTGCGGGGTTCATATTGGAAGTACGAAGCCTGTCCATCCACAATAGGGATCGATGTCTGGTATGATCGACGGTAGGTGTTGGGATTGATGTGGGCCGCGAAGCGCATGCGTTCATTGCAGGAGTACCCATAGTTGTCGACTTGCAGCAGGACCTCCCGTCGGGCGGCATGCAGGGTCAAGTGGTCTCGGAAGCCGGCTCGAAAGCCCAAATCGAGTAGTGCGTTGGATGTCAAAGAGGCTGAGTGCCGGCCGTGGTCGAGCTGCCCAGCTCGCGAGCTCCGGGGAAAGATCGGCCAGTTACTCTTTTCTGGATTGTATTCGAGGATAACATGTTTTTGTTGAGGAGGTCGCTCGATGGCGCAAATGTCATCCCACGAATGGTAGTCACGCAGGACTCCATCCGCCAGTGCTGCAGCCATGAAGAATCCAACGCTGTTGCAATAGTAGGGAAGGCCGACCAGCTCGTACAGCATGTGCTGCGGTTGCTCCCGCTCATACCTCTGGAGGCCCTTTGCTTTAGTGCGCCGGAAATCGATAATGAGCTGGGACTGAGTGGCGTTGTCTAACCAGACCATGGCCACCGAGATATCAGCATACGTCAGCTCCCCCTCGTACTCGGCACGACGGCCAGAGGTATTGCAGTGGAGCAGAAGCAAGAGGTGGAGTCCCCATCGGTACCGTTCGTGGACGAAGTCATGCCAATCGTTCTGCCACAACTGTTGGACACATATCAGGAAATCGTCTCGGGTGAAATTGCGGGTAGGACGTGTTTTTCGCGACAGATCAGGGGCACCAGACTCCTCCCCTCCGTTGATGAAATTCAGGATGGTGTCTTGATGACTCTTCGAAAAAGATACGTGGTGCTCACGACCCCACGCGGCCATGAACGACTTCCAGGCAGTGTAGGTATAGGCTACAGTCAAACAGCCGCCCGGCTCATTGCGCCCTCTACGGCCGCTGCTGAAATAGTGAATGAAGTCTTTGGCGGTTTTGACATTGGTGGGATCTGGCGAGCCATCGTACTCCCCCGTGAAGATGTCCCATTCTCGCAACATGACCTGGTAGAAACGCCGTGTACCAGGGGCGATGGGCTTGCGCACAACACTCGTCGTAGTCGCCTCGATTTTCTTTTCGTAACCCCGTGACTGCCGAACGAGATCTCGTTCGAGATCACGAGTCGTCTTCTCGTACGACAGAGACATCAATGTTTCGGTATCTGGCTGAGTGATCGGTTGAGGAGATGAGTTTGCACGCATTGTGCCCCCAGTCTCGTCCATGGCGTCCATGGCGCTGTTCACAGTCTTCGCAGACCATGGAATACGGTAAGACTTCGATCCCACGGTAATTAGGAGAAGAAGCAGGGGCAAAATGAGGGAGAATCTGGCTACAGCATGTTTACATGGGCGCTGGCAAATTTCTCAGCCACAGTTTTCGTAAGCAGGGAAAGAAGTGCAACGGTTGAGCAACAAGCATGCGCTATTCGGTGGATATGTCCCAGCGTAAGCCATGGTGGGACAGGGTGAGCCAGGGTGAGTTCGAGGTGAGCTCAGGATGAGCTGCGGATGAGCTGAGGGTGAGCGAAAGGTGAGCAAAGGGTGAGCAAAGCGGCACGGTGCTTGGTGCTTTTGGGCGGCTCACCCGTGAGAATCTGGGCCATCATACTAGTAATGTTATATTTGCCTCTAAACTTTATACTTATCTATTGCGACACACTATAGTGTAGCCGCAGAAGGTCTACGTAACCTTAGGCTGCTATATAGCTCTTTTGTAGAGATGCTGATAGCGTAAGACTTTGCGGGTCATAAAATATTATGTCTTTGTAACTAGTACTACTACTAGTATTGGTCTGAAAAGAGCATGGTCTCACCCCGATGTTTGTCTTCATAAAGAGCAAAGTTCAGAAATCAGGCATTCAGCGACTGTCCAAGGATCAATCGATCTGCAACATAACCTGTCACAGCTGCAAAGACGCCCTTGTGAATCAAATCCACAATTTGTTCGTTCACTGGCCAAGTCCTAAATCGCAAGTACGTTAGACCATCACATACAGAAATTAGCAGAGGGAGCACCTACCAAGGCAGAGCACCGACACCAGTCCAGTTCTCCAACGTCTGATCGATCAGCAACCGAACGCCCATGAACATGTAGCTTCCGAAAGGTCCCACAATGCCGTAGTAGCTCATCAAACCTCGAATTCCAGCAGCCGCAATGCCTTGACCTCAGTGCATAGCCCAGTTGACGCCAGTAGAATGAGAATTATAGTAGGTTGAAGAGAGACCGAGGATACTGGCTAGTGTCTTACCTGGGACGTACGAATTGGGACGGTTGGTGAAGACTTGTTCGATCTTTTCACCCAATGTCATGCTGTATGCGATGATTAGACCAAGGTGCTGAGAAGCTGAAATAGATGAAAGACCCACACTGCGACGCCCACGATACCGGCCCCAAAACCTAATGCTATGCATTCTATAGGTGAGAACTGGACTTTCGGCCGTGCTGGGTTGATGGCTGGTGGTGGCATTTTTGTTTGTGTATCGTCAAAGAAGACGTGGTCAATACGAGGTATCTGCTGTGTCTTCCTCCTTCCGAGCTTGTGTTGTGTGGTTTTATGCACGTTAGGCTTGAATTCTCTGGGCTTGGGAAGCTATTTGTTACAAAAATCGATCGTTATGTGATCAAACACTTAGCTAGATACACATACAGTTCATGCGTACGTAAAATGCTTGATGACGTGGATCTGTATATCAAGATTTCGCAATTGTCGTTGCGGCGGAAGAGAAAGCCGATGGCGTAACTTTGGCAGGGTTGCCTTTTCCGCGCTTGGCGCCAGACTCGTACCATGCTGAGCTGTGTTAGTGCATCGAGTACTTCTGGAATGCCTTGCGTACGCTCATCCTGTTTCTTCGAGGTAAGAGATAACTGTCAGCGACGTATAAGCACAAGGACAAGGGATACGATTCGTAACTTGAAGTCATGAATCTTTGATGGTCCCTGGTACCATGTTTCCTAATGATAAGACAACCAATTTGATATCAAATGGGGGAACTAGTCGGTCCCTTCTGGCCTCAAGACATTGCTAGCGGTAGCAGTATGGAGCCTGGACCCTTCTTCCAACGAACGTTCTGTCTCAAATATCAAATACGAAGGCAGGAAACGATGATCAGCCCACCTACACTTCATTGCCAAGGAACATCAAGCACAGGAAGCAGAGGTGTTCGAGATAGAACTTAAAGCTCGCAATGGCAGAGATGATTTTGAGTCGTCGAGGACGTGCTTGTTATACCTTTTGCACCTTCATCATCCGTCGCAGCAAGTCTCTTATGTCCCAGCCTTGCTTCCTCGCACTTGCGGCAGAGACCTCCCTGGTCAGCGCATTGTTGTCTTCCTCGCCAGCACTTTGCGCATGACTCTTCTTACCTTCTTGTTGCAGCATAGCACTCTGTTGAGCTCTTCTGCTTTCCTCTTTGTACTTGATCCGTTTCATCTCCTCCATTTCTCCTATCTTCCAGCCTCGTAATACCCACATCACAAGTCCACCTGCGATATACGAGATAGCGCAAAACACTTGTGCATTAATATAGACAAATTCCATCGCTCCTTCACGTCTTATCTCTAACGCTATTGCTTCCGCGCATGTGACAGGCGGGACCATGATCAACCAAGTCCAGCTGAGGGCACTTCCGAGGTCCTGTATGCCGACGACCTCAGCCGCAACAGGGGCGATCGTTGTCCAGAATGTTCCTGCCAAGGCACCTCCGACAACTGCAAAGAACGTGAGAAGACCCATTGGTGACCCGACAACTTCCGTTGGTATCCAAAATACAATGCAGAAGACGCCGCACGTTGCTGAGAGAAGAGCAGCCAGGTTGATGCGTCCAAAGCGATCCGACGCCAACCCGATGAATGGTCTGCCCAGCATCTGTCCAAGGTTGAGTATAGCACCAATGATCGAGCCTTGCTGCGCAGTGAGTCCGATTTGACGAGCGTAAGAAGGCAGTGAGAAGAGCACCGTGACATAGCCAAGCCTGTAGAAGTTAGCAAGATGGAGGTAAGGCTGCTGTGGAAGGGATGGCGAGACTTACATGCTAAACCAAGCCCATGCCTGGACCAGCAGGAACTCTGGTCGTTTCAGCAAGCCCCAGTCGAATGACTTGTTTCGTGCTCCAACCTGTGCGTTTCGATCTTTGATAATGTTGCTGCAGATGAGGTTGATCGTGAATGATACCATACCTAGGATGCGGAAAGCCCACGGGAGCCCCAGATTGTCGATCATTGCCTGCGTTGAGAGAGACCAGATGAGACCACCGCATCCGCTACCGGCCGCAGCAACCGCGTTCGCGACTGATTTCCTGGTTGTGAACCATTGTGGAATGATGCCGACGGTACCAACGAATAAGAAGCCCATGCCCCAGCCGAAACACACGCCTTGAGCCAGGATGAGTTGGTATTTCTGTGTTGCGAAGGATGCTCCGATGAGAGACAGTGTCTCAAAGAAGATCCCGATGTGGAGCGTGACTTTCGTGCCGTAAGTTGCTGTGCATTTGGTGGCGAGCGGTGCAACGAGCATGGCCATGGAGATTGACAGTCCACCAATGAAGGCATATGCGAGCGCGCTGGTGTTTGGGAAGTAGTCGTGTGAAAGATAGTAGGCTAGGAAGACAGCGTATGTCGAATTGATGCCCCATGTAGATGCATTGACCCAGAAACAACAAGCCACGCAGACCCATCCGTAACCGCCGTTTGGTGGCTGATCTTCTTCAGGCTTTGGAGATGGCGCTTCGGTGTCATCATTGCTGTTGTCTTGCGACAGCGCGGGATGGCTTGGCGAGTCTGGACTGTTGCCCAGCGTAGGGACCGTAGGGCGTTCTTGTAATTGTTCAGCCATGAGCCAAGAGAATGTTGAATTGGAGAAGGCGTGCCTTTCGTGAATACTTCCCGCCAAAACCGTCGAAAATTGACCTTGGCACCCTATACCTTTGGCTGAGAAGCTCTAAGCAGTGATTTATTCTCTGTGCAACAAAACGTCTGGTGCAAAGCTCACGGTCGACCTATCGTTCGGTTGCATCGATGCTCAGCGAACCAGTGACTCGTTGTCGGTCTCGGTAGATCTTGATGCTCAAGACCTGATGGTTTCGGAGAGTGTCGCCTACTCTACCAATTTTGTGACCAGCCTCCTATGTTGAAGTTTACTAAAGCCTGAAGACAACAGTAGGTCCGGTTTGCATCATCACGTAAACCTCTTGGGTTGCGCATGGACACAACAACGATTGATGGCGAGAAAACGTGCAGGATCTTGCATGGTGAAAGGTCACATCGGAGCATCGACCGAGGCAGACGGGCATCTCCATTGCTAGAAACGCGTCGCTGGCGTGTCTGATGCCAGTCAGAGGGCAGCTGTGGGTGATATGAGCCTAGGGGAGATGTGCGATGCTAGCAGCGCTGGAGAAGTTAGAGTTCAATTTCCAGGTATCCGGGCTCCAGAAGGGCGCTGAAGTTGAGTCAGAGTTGCTGGTCAGAACTCCCGCCGATCCGCGCTACCGGCTAACAAGGCTATTGTGAGCTAATCGGCAGATCTTGACAGGTTTCTTGTCCAACTCATCTTTCGAGGTTCACCGATGCAATACTCGGTATGTAAACCAGCACGAAAGGACAACAATCGACGTACCTCAATCGCGCAGAGGCTCTGGTGTAAAACCCAAAATATGGACGATTCGAATGTGAACTGCGGGCACACAAAGAAATCGAGGCTCGAAACTCCACTAACATTGTTGTCCTGCCAACCAACGCGTCACCCAATAGCCAGAATCCAGTCCAGGTCCAGCCAGCAAATGGTGCACCATGATGTCGCTGAAACAGCGCTCATTATCGTTGCTCGAGGCGTCTGTTGGCCTTTTCGATGATCGTTTTGTTATAACACCAGTTTGCTGCGACGTTGACTACTTCAATCACTGATTTATCCAGAACTTCGTGCAATGTTTTCGATGTGCCCAACTTGATACAACCATAATAATTCTGACCAAGTGAGACCGGAATGCTACACGGCCAGAGGAACAGTTTGGGGGGAAGAAAGGTGTCTCCACCACAGCCAACATGTATGGATCTTGATCAGAAAGGTATGTGTTCTGTGGTCCTGTCTCAATGGCAAGAGATGGCGCCTCGAAGTCCTCCTTGGGAATCTAGATGCTCACAGCTGGCATCAGCTTCATACCTCGCTGATTTGCGAACGAATCGACCTGCACGACCAACAGGATCGCGGCCCCTCCCAGTCAGACCACTACCTACCCATGACGAAGATCTACCTCCACGAGCGGGGTCGGCCCTATCCCTACGCTCTGCCAATACGCAAGCACCAGCAGATCAGGTTGTATCAAGAGAACAGAAGCTATCACACCGTGCTTCGTTGCCAGCTTCGAGCTCCTTTGGCTCTCTGAGCAGTCAAAAAGGCAGGCCACTGGTGCCCAGCCTGAACAATGCCACAATCCGCACGACCCAGCGACGGGTGTCGCCTCCCACAGCGGCAATACCGGACACCGAATACCACGAGTCGTTAGCAAGAGCGAAGGAAAGGCAAGAGGCGCAGGCTCTACGAGATGCTCTTCAGAAGATCGATCTAAAGGACGACGAAAAAAGACTACATGATGCAGCTAAATTAGAAGCGTCGGATCTGGTCTGGAAGCATCGAAATCCACAACTCGCAGAGGTGGAGAAAACCGCTGCATATCGCAATCCCGATCTAGATAAACAGAAATACGGCGAGCTGGGCCAGGCCAAGAAGCCTTCAGAATCCGCAGCATCAGCTTCCAAACAGGATCTTCGCTCAACATCTGGTGGGTCTACGGCTTCCACGGACAGTAACAGACCTCGTCTACCGTGGCTAAGGAGGCGCCCAAAAGCTGAACCTGCTGCCCAAGCAACAACGCCAATACCAACCGCAGCAGTAACACCGGCAGTAATAGTCGTTGAAGAGCCGGTAACAGTTGTTGAGCAGGAAGCCGTGCTACCAAAAGGTGCTCGCAAGACAAGTGGCAAGCGCCACGTGAGCAGCGGCTCGAGCAAAGGAATTTTCAGAAATCCAGAAGATGAGATATACGAGGAAAAGGAGGAGATGCCTACAATTGCTGAGCGCGTTCCTAAACAGCAGCTCCCTCTGAAGGCCCGAGAAAGCAATTTATTACCTCGCGGATCGAGACCGTTGCCAGAAAAATCTTACACGGAACCTTTGCCAGATAAGCCGAGGACGAATCGTCTCGAACTCTGGAAGAACTTGCCGACGCAGTCAAGGAGTGCAGCATATTCCGCCAGTCGTGCTCTACCGCAGACTCCGAGCAAAGAAGCCGAAGTTGAGGATGATGATAGTCCAAGCTACAAGGATGGAATTGAGATCAGAAGCAACGAGATCAGGGCCGCTACCAGCATGAGAAAGAGTGATCGAAGCCCAAACCTCCCTACACCCACTGCGGTTAGTGATCGACCGGGACGTCCCATTGTGAGCTTTGACCCTAAATGGAGACCTGGCACAGAGTCACCAAGGCAGAGTTGTGACAGGGAAAGACCACAAGAGAAAAGTAAAAATGACGGCAGCATGGCATATCCAGTCAAGCCTTCTCCACCCGTGCCGGAAATCACGGTCATGGAAGACCCACGCAGCCCGGCTCTACAGAAAGAAAGGGAAGTTGAAGAGCAACAGAGCCAACAACCACGCCCACTCAGTGTTGTTCCGTCGATCAACATATCCTGCGATGAGCCTGAAAAGCCATCTCGAACAAGTCGGCCTTTACCACAGATTAATCTTCCCGAGCGTGCCAGTTCGAGACCATCGATACCAACAATCAACGTAGAGCCGGGACCAAGTGCTCAGCCGTCGCGGCCATTGCCTCAAATCAGCTTGCCTGGAAACGTACGTCCTGTATCGCCAGTTCCTGCCGTTACTATCGAGGCAGAACAGCCGAGAGGCCGACCACTGCCAACAATCAACGTGTCCAACGGAAAATCTCGACCATTACCTTCCCATACACAATCATCGCCTTCGAAGCTCCCACAATCAAGACCAACACAATCAGAAATAGCATCACGTGTGCCATGGCTATCGCGAACCCCGACCTCAGCATCCACTTCAGCTGTGACATGCACAGCTTGCTCTTTGCCCATCTCCGGCCGCATCGTGACAGCATCGGGCGCCTCGTCATCGACCCAGAAAGCCCGCTTTCATCCCGAATGTTTCACCTGCCACCACTGCAGCACTGGCCTTGAATGTGTCTCGTTCTACCCAGAGCCCGACAATGCCCGCATGGAACGGTTGCAGACCACCATGTCCCATCTTAGCCCTGACGATGCGCAGATAAGTGCCATGGTGAAGAGCAACGAAGATCTTCACTTCTTCTGCCACCTTGACTACCACGAACTTTTCAGTCCTCGGTGCTACAATTGTAAGACTCCCATCGAGGGAGCGGTCATATTAGCCCTTGGCCGTCATTATCACGCCGACCACTTCTTCTGTGCGGAGTGTGGCGATCCATTCACGAGCGAGTCTCCTTTCGTCGAGCACAACGATTACCCATACTGCGTCTCGTGTCACACGAAGCGCACGTCTGCACGTTGCAGAGCCTGCAAATCACCCATTCTGAATGAAATGACGATTGAGGCACTGGGTGGGAAGTGGCATGATGCGTGCTTCGTGTGCTGCGACTGTGGAGGCGATTTCGGTGACGAGGGGCGCTTCTTCGTGCGTCAGATTGAGGTTGAACTGACGGAGAAGGAGAAAAGGAAGGGGTACGGGCCTAAGATTGAGGAGAAGGCAGCTTGTCAGGCATGTGAGGAGAGGAGGGTAAAGAACGTGAACATTTTCATGTGATGGGGAGATGTTGGACGGAAGGGAGGATCTTGCGGCGGTGTTAGAGTCGAGGGGTAGCAAGGTCACTTCTACGCTCATGCTTTGCATCTAAGTAATCCGTGATTCGCTCTATCCACCACCTTTTGCACACACGTGTTGTCGAGACGCAGCACCAAGTCGTGCGTCATGACCATGTCTGAGAACTCCGTCAAAGTGATCGCTACAGCTGGTGGTGGTGCAAGTAGCGAGTCAGCGTAAGACTGAGTCGATTGCTTGGACACTCGAGGTATTACCTTGTCGCTTCGAACGATCGATACATCTCCTGTCTCGTCGTGCCAGCTTTCTGCTATGCTTAAACGACGGACCATGTGGTCCTATCACCTGCGCCCTGAGGATAGCACTTGGAACAGACATAGTGGAAAGGCGTACTTCTGTTGCACCATCCATGTCTTCGTCTTAAGCTACTCCGACTCGGGCATGGTTCATCTCCGTCGAAGGTGGTTTTCTTAGTATACGAGAGCCACGGCAATGTCTCTCTGACTGGTGACGACTACCACCACCAGACTTTTCGATTGCGCTCAGCCGTTCTGCCTAGGCTTCACCTCTCCCTCCTGCATGATGTAGTAAGTCACGGTACCGTCGCCGCCGAAGCCGTTGTGCGCCAACATAGCGAGAATCACTCGCTTGCTATCCTTCCACTCAAACGACTTGACGACGTCGTTCTCACCTGGTTCACTATCCACTTTCACAGCTTCTCGTTCAGCCAGCCCATCGAAGACCCAACAAAACTGCTTCAACGTCCATTTCTCGCCCAGACTCATTGGCAGCACCCACTCTCTCTGTATGTCCATATCGGATTCACTGACATCGTTCTTGATGAGCCACTTCTGCAGATCAGGGTGGATGTAGCTATGTCGAGGCGGTAGACCAGATATCAGAAACACCGTGTTGCTGCCAGGCGATTTTGAGCGCGCACGTGATCGAGATGGTGAAGTGGTAGGGGTTGATGTCTTCGAGGGTGGTGCTGAGACTGTGAAGAGCTTGAGATCCGTCCAACGGTGTTGATGCTGGAGGTTGTGGAGGACTTCGATTGCTAAGGCTTCCCGAGGGGACTTTGTGGTCGTACTGGTGAGGAGCGTGGAGACGGCGCTAGGCTCGAGACTGGCCATGGTGGATCCTTTGTTAAAGCTTTGTAGACTTGGTCTTGGAGACTGTGACCTGTAGATGCAGTCCTTTGATAGTCTCGCCAGCCGTGTTTACGCGAGTTGACATGTCGGGGTGTAAATTCATCGGCGTGTATGAGTCTTGTAAGCTTTTCCTGGAATAAGGTTTTAGCGTTGAGGCTCAACGGGAGATCTACATCGATTCGCAACCAAGCTCTCGAATTTTGGCCTTTTCGGTACTAGCATGAAGTATCTTCTCGGATTTGATTCTTGAAGACAGATCGCAGTCTCGCAATCCGGGCTCTACCGTTTACGCGTTCTACCAACCGTGCGTCACTGCCCCTATACCGACCTCCGTCATTCCTTATATTGAAACTTCCTTCCTACCATGCCATTTCGCAAACAAGTTGCACCAATGCCACGCATAGACTCAGGAGAAATCATGCAGATCCCAGCAGGCAGCCCAGAAACAAGGGTGCGATACAGCAAGAGTAACGGCCACACCAATGACGTCGCGAAGCCAAACGGCAGGACTTCGCCGTCAGGAAAGAAGACATACACTCCACACAGGCCAGCGCCGTCGGCGCCTCAAACACGGTCCCGTTTGCAATCCCCATCGCAGGGCAGCATACTCTCCCTGATCATCTGCGTCAGTGGAATCTACGCCTCCTTCCTGACATGGGGCCTACTACAAGAGCGTATAACAACAACGCCATATGATACCCAGCCATCAACTTGGAATAACAGACATAGCTCAGGCGAAGCGGTCGAGTTCTTCCGCTACCCAATCTTCGTCAACACTATCCAAGCCCTCTTCGCCTTCATCAGCGGCAGTGTCTACCTCTACTCCTCAACAGGTCACTACTCCCTCATCCCCTCGCGCGCCGCCCTCCTACCGTTAGCCCTCGTCAGCATAACAACAACGCTCGCTTCCCCCTTCGGCTACGCCTCCCTCGCCCACGTTGACTACCTCACCTTCGTCCTCGCCAAGTCCTGCAAACTCCTCCCCGTCATGGCCCTCCACATCACCCTCTTCAACAAGCGCTACCCCCTCTCAAAATACCTCATCGTCCTCACCGTGACAGCCGGCGTCGCCGTCTTCACCCTCTACCACCCGCCCAAACACGGCAAGCCCAGCAAGAGCAAGAACGCCTCGACAAACTCATCCTACGGCCTCGTCCTGCTCGCCGTCAACCTCCTCTTCGACGGCCTAACAAACACCATCCAAGACCACATCTTCAAGTCCCCCCACCGCTACGGCCCCGTCAAAGGCCCCCAGATCATGGTCTCTAGCAACCTCCTCGGCTTCCTCCTCCAGATATCTTGGCTCCTCCTCAGCCCCTTCATCCCGCTGCACGCCCTCAACGTCCCTGCAACCGCCACGTCGGATCTGACGGACGCGCTGGCGTTCATCGCGCGCCACCCGGCCGTCCTCAACGACATCCTCGGCTTCTGCGTCGCGGGCGCCATAGGGCAGCTGTTCATCTTCGCGACGCTCGAGCGCTTCAGCAGTCTTGTGCTGGTCACAGTGACGGTGACGCGCAAGATGCTGACCATGGTCTTGAGCGTGGTGTGGTACGGCAAGAGGTTGACGCCGATGCAGTGGGCGGGCGTTGCGTTGGTCTTCTCGGGCGTTGCCGCCGAGGCGTGGTTGGAGAAGAAGGCCAAGGCCAAAGCCAAGGCGATGCCGAACGGCGAGGTGCAGAGGGGGAAGACGAAGGTGAAGTCGAAGGCGGGGTGATGCTATGTGGTGTTCTAGGCGGATGTTGGAGAATGTGATAGACGGATAGATACATACATATAGATGGTACGGTACGCAGAACGGGGGTAGAATTGTAATGACCCCGTTCTACATTACTGCGTGAAAGCGCGCCGTTGACCCCCTATACATATCTTTTGCGTTCGAGATGCAAGTGTCAGTCTGCTACTACGTGCCGGGTCTTTCTTGATTATGCCTTGCTTTGCACGTCTTCTCCGTCATCAGCGGCACGATTCAGGGGTGCGTGAGAGGTGGGACACACCACGATCTGTCTGCCAAGACGGAAGACCTTCCTGGGCAATGGACTTGCTACCACGACAATGGATGTGAACACGCTACGTTGTGAGATGGGAACCGATGATCATGATCGTGTCCTGTTTTTCACGCGGGACCGCGATGCTATGCATGCTATGTTCTAGGACCGTCTCGCTCAATATTCAGCCATCTCCTCGAGCGACCTGACTCGACCTGGTTTTTCTGCCTAACTTCAGTCAGAGAGTTGGCATGTTTGTCCTCTCCCCCCAAGGCAGCAGTCACCTAGCTTGACCCACATCCTGACATTATCGGTCGACAATGCAACAGCTCGGACGCAGGAGGTAGACTGCTGCCGCCTTGTCAGTCGTCCTCTTCCTCGCTTGCTTCTGCCTCGGCCGCATCCTCCGTCAAGACCTCGGCTCGGCACTTCTTTGCACCTTTACCGGTGCTCCTCAATCTCGTGTTGCTGGCAGTAGCGTCAGCTTTATCGTGACTCGTGGTATCGTGATAATCGTTCCCAGTCTCATTTCTGTTGCCCTTGTTGCCCTCTTCAACTCTCGTCTTCCAGGAAGAAGTAATTGCCGGCCAACTTCTGCTGCTGGTCGTTCTGAGATTGGTACTTGTTGATTCGCGGACGGAACGTGTTAGGGTCCCTTCGGAACGTGATGTCGAGATTTTGCAAGAACGAGTTGCAACCAGTCAGGAGCGACTCTGGAGTCCTGGCTCGCGACTTGATGGATGGTTGACCATCGAAGACAATGACTCTGTCGGCGAGGTAAGTGGCCATGATGAAATCGTGCTCGACGATGAAGGCGGTCTTCTTGTTGTGCATGATGAACCGCTTGATGACACGGGCAGCGATGATACGCTGCTCGGAGTCCAAGTAGGCGGATGGCTCGTCGATGAGGTAGATGTCGGCTGGTAGACCCAGGGCCAAGACGATAGCGACTCGCTGAAGTTCACCACCAGACAAGTTCTGTACTTCCTGGTCGATAAAGTCATCTAGCTTCAATGGCTTGTAGACGTCAGTCTGGAATTGTGGGTTGAGGAAGGCAGCCTTGATTCGTTTGAAGAAGAGCTGTCGAACGGTGCCCTGGAACTTTGGTGTGATCTTCTGAGGCTTCATCGAGATGTTCATCTGTGGTACTTTCTGGTCGCCGTCGGGCTTCTCAACACCGGCGAGCATCTTACAGAATGTGGTCTTTCCAGTTCCGTTCTCACCCATCATGACGACGATTTCAGAGTCGGTGAAACTGCCACTCTCAATGGACAGGTTGAAGCCTCCCAGTGTCTTCTTCATAGCCGGGTAGTGGAATCCGCGAGCCTTGTCAACCATGTATTCTTCACCGGCTTCCGCAATACGGAAGGTGAGACTTTCTTCTCGGAACCGCAAGTTCTCGGTGGGGATGTTGCCGTCAAGGAAAATGTTGATACCTTCTCTGACGGAAGAGGGTAGGGTAACAACTCCGTAAACTGCTGGTCGGCCGTAAAGCACACAGATGAAGTCGGAGAGATAGTCCAGGACTGACAAGTCGTGTTCGACCACGATAACGTAGTCGTCAGGACGCAAGAGCTCCCGAATGGTTCTCGCAGCAGTGAGACGCTGCTTGACATCGAGATAGGAGGATGGCTCGTCGAACATGTAGACATCTGCTTGCTGGACGCAGACCAGAGCAATGGCGAATCGCTGCAGCTCACCACCAGACAGGACCCCGATTTCACGGTCGCTGACGTGTCTCAACTCGAGGGTTTCCATCATGTGTTCAAAATTGTCCAATTCACTTCTTGCCTTGATCAGGGGTGCCACAGTCTTGACGTCTCCCTTGATAGCTCGTGGCAACTGGTCGACGTACTGAGGCTTGACAATAGCTTTGAGGTCATCTTCAAGGACTTTGGTAAAGTAGTCTGTATTGTGTTAGCATTGCCTCCAACACGCAAAAGAAGGGCGGTCTGACTCACTTTGCAATTCGGAACCTCTGAAGTGCTTCAGAATCTCCTCCCAATCCGGCGGGCTGTCAAATCTTCCCAAATTTGGCTTCAGCTTTCCACTGAGGATTTTCAAGGCAGTGCTCTTGCCGATACCGTTGGTCCCGACCAGACCAAGCACTTGGCCGGGTCGCGGCATAGGCAGCCTGTGCAGCTTGAAACTGTTGGCTGAGTATCGATGGGTCACCTGGGTCTCGAGGTTGGTGGGTAAGTTGATAATGTGAATGGCACCGAAAGGACATTTCTTCGGACAGATACCACACCCGATGCATAGTCGTTCAGAGATGTATGCGATCTTCGACTCGGGGGTGACTTCGATGCACAGTTTGCCTGTACGCACGACAGGGCAGGATTTCTTGCACTCTTGCCGACATTTCTGTTGGAGTTAGTCCGAGCCGTGACTAAAGTGGCTATCCAGCACTCGCCTTGGGCTTGCATTTGTCGCTGTTGACGATGGCGATTCTGGTCAACTTGTCCGACATGGTTGCGGTTGACGGTGGTACTTGCGAACAGGCGGGCTAGGACTTCAAGATCGGGGCCAATATGACTCGACAAGGCAACCTGCACCAAAAGTCCAGTCAAATGAGTCACCGCACCCAGAAACAGAGTTAGGGTCAAGAGAAGTGAAAACGAGACGGCTTGTATACCAATTGCTACCTACGCACGGAGATGGGTGTCGGGCACCCACCAACCGCAAAACATTGTCGCTGGCCGCCCGCACACAAAATCATCCAACCCCTCATTGGTCGCACAAGCATTATGCCTCAGGCAACTGATCTAGGCAGGCTCACGGCCAGTCGGCCGCCAAGCACATGCTGGTTAGGCGTGGTTCTGCCGAGAAGTCGCTTAGCGTTTGCGCGATTGCGGTGATTGACATGCAGTTGCAGCACTGGCCGTTCTTGCTCCATCTTCCACCAATCCTCCATCTCACAGTCGACGCACCTTCTCGACCTCCCACCTTCACCACCCTCGACAAATTCCCTGCTAGCACCCTGACTCTGTCCTCGTCGGGTGCTAGACCACCATGGAAGGTACGTATCCTGCTGCAATTGCTCACCGTTCTTGCATTGTGTCCACCTATGTAGCCGGATCTGCCCTACTCGACAGCCCATCATGGACCCATCTATCCACGGCACATGGGACTCGAAATCTGGCATATACTGAATCAGAAGATTGATATCAACCACCGGTCTGTTGTCATCGTATCGACCAAGAAGAGCCGTGTCTTGTGTTGGTTACAGTGTCTTGTTCCGACAGCCAGGTGTGAAAGCCGACCCGCCATCAGCTAGTCGTCCCATCATGCACGCAGTCCATCAACATACACCAGGAGACCAGCATATCTCGATCTCTGTGAGGCTATGACAGGTCACAGTCGTGTTTTCTTGGTCGCGTCGGCTAGTTTCGTGCATGTCTCATATTTCTTCCTCGCGCACATTCCCATAGCTTCACCATGCTGACGATACCTCATTAGCCTCACCAGCTGTCGATGCAGCTCTTCCTCCTCCCCCTCCTCCAACCGATGTACAGATGGAGTCTTCTGACGACGAGTCGCCAGTGGCTGTCCAACAACAGCCCGTCAACGGTACTGTGACATACGAGAACGACAGCGACTCGTCCGATACCCCAGACAACACTGCCGCCGCAGCCTCATCGGCACCAATCACCGACATGGTCACCCACCAGACTTCAACCGTGAAATCTGACAGTGACGATGATGCCAAAGCAGAGAACGATGCCGATGTCGATGGGGACTACGAGATGGACATACAACACTCACAAGAAGCCATGAAAGATGAAGATGCCTCGTCTTCGGACGAGTCAATTCGTCCAGCAAAGCGGAAAGCCCATCCTACAGACGACGACGACTTCATGCGAACCAATCCTGACCTTTATGGTCTGCGTCGAAGCGGCCGTGCTCGCCCATCGCGGACACTAGCCGAGTCCTCTGACGAAGAAGATGATGACATAGTGCCTCGTCCTCGAAAACGCCTCCGACAGACGTCTCAGCCATCCTCCAAGCAACAGACTCCGAATATCGACAGCGCAAGCGATGCCAGCGCCGACTCGGATGAGTATGGCGGCCGCCACAAGAAGTTGACCAAGAAACAAAAGCGTCGCTTCCTCGACTCTTCTGCTGGCCTCAACCCCGCTCATGCCGAAGTTCGCTTCTCCACTCGACGTGCTAATAAAGTGTCGAACTACAACGAGGATGATGAAGACCCTTTCGCAGAGGAAGAGTCGGAGATGCTGACCCCCAACTACTGGGCCACTGCGCCGGAAGACAACACACCTGCCATTGATTCAGTGCTCAATCACCGGCTGAAAGCCGATGTCACCACCCCGACATACGTCAAGGAAGAGTACGAGTTTCTCATCAAGTGGCAGCAGCAGGCCTATTACCACGCTAGCTGGGAAACGACAGAGAGTCTGGCTGGAGTTCGTTCCATTCGTCGACTCGAAAACTACATCAAAAAGACCCTGGCCGAGGACATTCGCATCACCACCGATCCGGACATCTCGCCAGAAGATAAAGAAAAGTGGATCCTCGACAGAGAACAAATGCTCGATGCCATTGATGATTACAAGAAGGTCGAAAGGGTCATCGGCAACCGTGAGACAGCCGATGGTACAGAGTACTTCGTCAAGTGGAAAGGCTTGTATTATGACAGCGCCACCTGGGAAGCGGGTAGCCTCGTGACAGAGATTGCCCAGGACAAGATAGACTCGTACCTCAACCGCCAGTCGGAGAACTTTCGATCTGACACCTCGGAGCAGAACCCTTCCACGCGCTCCAAGTTTGTGCGACTCACAGAACAACCAGATTATGTCAAGTTTGGTCAGCTTAGAGACTTCCAGCTCGTTGGTCTCAATTTTCTGGCCTTCAATTGGGCTAAGAACATGAACGTCGTCCTCGCTGACGAAATGGGTTTGGGGAAAACCGTGCAGACTGTCGCCTTTATCAACTGGCTTCGACATGATCGTGGTCAGAACGGCCCTTTCCTCGTCGCAGTTCCGCTTTCCACGATGCCGGCTTGGGCTGACACGTTCGATTTGTGGGCGCCTGATATCCACTACGTCGTCTACAATGGCAACAACAACGCTCGCCAGGTCATCAAGGACTATGAGCTCATTCCTGATGGCAATGTTCGACATCCAAGGTTCCATGTGCTGCTCACTACATACGAGTATGTTCTCACCGATGCTGCCTTCCTGAGCCAGATTAAATGGCAGTTTATGGCTGTCGACGAAGCCCACCGCTTGAAAAATAGAGAATCGCAACTCTACGATCGACTGCGCGAGTTCAAAGCACCGGCTCGGTTGCTCATCACCGGTACTCCTGTACAAAACAACCTCGGAGAGCTGTCGGCACTGTTCGATTTCATCAACCCTGGTATTGTCAACATCGATGAGCATATGGACCTTACTACCGAAGAAGCTAGTGCAAAGATTTCCCAGCTGACCGAGGAAATAAAGCCCTACATGCTCCGACGAACCAAGAACAAGGTAGAGAAAGATTTGCCTCCGAAGACCGAGAAGATCATTCGTGTCGAACTGTCTGACGTTCAGCTTGAATACTACAAAAACATCTTGACCAAGAACTATGCTGCCCTCAATCAAGGTGCCAAAGGTCAAAAGCAATCCCTGCTCAACGTCATGATGGAGCTGAAGAAGGCCAGCAATCATCCATTCATGTTTCCCACGTGTGAGGAGCGCATGGTGCCACAAGGTGCTCGCAGGGAGGAAATTCTACGAGCACTAGTCACCAGCAGTGGTAAAATGATGCTGCTTGACCAGCTTTTGACCAAGCTAAAGCGTGACGGCCATCGAGTTCTGATCTTCAGCCAGATGGTCAAGATGCTGGACATTCTTGGTGACTACATGGACTATCGCGGCCACTCCTACCAAAGATTGGACGGCACTATAGCAGCCGGTCCGCGTCGTGTTGCTATTGATCACTTTAATGCTCCTGAGAGCACCGACTTTTGCTTCTTACTGTCAACGCGAGCTGGTGGTCTCGGTATCAATCTGATGACCGCTGATACTGTGATCATATTTGATTCAGACTGGAATCCCCAAGCAGATCTACAGGCCATGGCGCGTGCTCATCGAATTGGCCAGACTAAGCCGGTCAGTGTTTATCGTCTAGTGTCGAAAGAGACGATTGAGGAAGAAATCTTGGAACGGGCTAGAAACAAACTTATGCTTGAGTTTTTGACGATTCAAAGAGGTGTCACTGATAAGGAAACCCAAGCTCGTAGAAATGCCTTGGTTGGCGAGCCAGGCAGCACCAATGAAATTTCGAGAATTCTGAAAAAGCGAGGACAACGAATGTTTGAGCAAACAGACAACCAGAAAAAGCTTGAAGAGCTCGACCTTGATTCCGTTCTCGAGAAGGCTGAGGATTACAAGGTAGAGCAGCCGGATGGGACAGAAGCCGATGGAGGCGAAGAATTCTTGCGAAGTTTCGATTTCGTGGACGTCAAGGTTGATGAGATGTCTTGGGATGATATCATTCCTAAGGAGCAGCTTGAAGAAGTCAGAGCTGAAGAGCAGCGAAAAGCTGATGAGAAGTATCTTGCAGAGGTTATCGAGCAAAACAAGCCCAGAAATGTTCGCAACCGTGAACAAGAGGATAGAGAGGCTCGGCAAGCTCGTCGCATTCAGCAACGAGACAACAATGACTCAGAAAGTGAATCTGACGAGAACCCAAATGCTGATCCTGGTAGGCCACTCAATGAGCGAGAATACCGGTACCTGATCAAGGGTCATCTCAAGTTTGGCTCGATCGACGACAGGACAGAAGAGTTTCTTGGCGAGGCACGACTTCGCAACCGAGATTTCGGTGTGGTCAGAACTGCCATGCAAGAAGTCCTTGATCGAGCAAACTTCTTGTGGAGGGAGGAGCAAGAGCGAATGGCCGCGCTGGAACGATCTGGCAAGCAAATCACTAAAAAGGACAAAAAGGCGGTCTTGTTCGAGCACAAGGGTGTCAAACGAATCAACGCAGAGACTCTGCTCGAACGACCTGGTGAAATGCGGTTGCTCAAGGAAGTCACGAACATCCCGGACAAGAAGGCATTCCGTGTTCCCGAGGCCACGAAGGCTGCTGGATACTCCTGTGACTGGGGTGCACGAGAAGATGGCATGCTCTGTGTGGGCATTGCCAGGCATGGCTATGGCTCGTGGGAACGTATCCGTGACGATCCAGAGTTTGATCTCGAAGAGAGATTCTTCCTCGAAGAGCACCGTGTCGACAAGAAGGCGGAGCGGGAAGCTCAAGAAGGAAGTCATGCAAAGTCTCCCGGTGCTGTCCATCTTGTCAGGCGTGCTGACTACCTGCTATCTGTTCTCAAGGCCAAGTACGGAGACGATGCACAGGCGAAGAAAGCCGTTGAGAACCATCATCGGAACAACAAAAAGCAACGAGAACACAATGAGCTCAAAGCTTCGACACCACTATCATCCAAGAAGAGAGATGTTGACAAGCACCGACACCGAACAGTAAGCGCTGGTCGTAGAGACAGCATAGAACGACATGGCACGCCAAGAGTCGATTCGCGACACGGCAGGGACGATCGAGACCGGGAGCGACCTCGCGAAGAACGAGACAGAAAGCACAGGATCGAGCGTGACCATTCAATGCTGCATCGCCATGGCAGTGAGCACAGACGGGCAGATAGCCATGCCAATGGTGCATCGACTGCCGAGGAAGACCAAATGATGAAGATCATGTTCAAGCCAGTTCGGGAATCACTCAAAAACATGAAGAATGCCACCAAGGCCAACATACCTGATAGTCAAGCACGAGCCAATGCGCTGAGAGGCTTCTTGAAGGAAGTCGGTTCGTTCATTGGCGATGCCATGGGTGACGTCGACGAAGCTCAAGATTCTATGGAAAGGAGATTTTGGTAAGTCTGCTAATTGAAATAACACCGACGCCTGCTGACCATAGAAATAGGGATTTTGCAGTGACTTACTGGCCCAACAAAGGCATTAAAGGCGAAGAACTAGCGAAGATCCATCTCAAGATCATTGCATCTGAGAAGGATCTCGCAGGTGACGCTTCGCCGCCGAATGAGCCGAACGACAACCGTCCGAACGGTCACTATCACACCTCACCGCCCACATAGGATTCCGGTATGAAGATACCACAGCAAAGAACGTTGAGTTTCGACTACTCTACATCCGCGCCGCCTACCCTTCGACGGTTCTCATAACCCCGTCTCTGGAGTCAGGTCTCGCCAATTTCGCCGAGATTGGTTGTAGCCTACGTTCCTATCTTTCATATCATCATTCGTTTCACACCACAAAAGCAAGAATGAATTTGCTGCTAGGTATTACATCCTATTGCTTCACGAAAAGTACAACGTTTCTCGGTATCTGTTATTGAGATGGAGTTCAGGTTATCATTACTGATATGGACATGGAATGTCAACGATAATGTTCTAGATACCCAATATGTCGAGAATGACTTGACGACATGCACTGCTGGCGAGGGGATTTTTTGTTGGTGCTACATATTTTGATAATAATGTGTTTATAAATTTTGATTTTAGATGACGATATCGCTGGCACGCGGGTCAACGAACTGGTTGCTGTCGCTTAGACACGGAAGGCTGGAAGGCGGCAAGCTGAATATTGGCGCTGGATTTGGCGTCAGGTACATAGGTGATGACGAATGATGATGTCGTGTTTGGAGGCGATGACCCCACCAACGACATGCAACGAAAAGTGGCCGGCGTGCAAGGCGCGACCGACCACGGCAATAATCGAATGGATGGTCAGCGACGAACTCCGTTGGTGACGACCATTGTCAACATAGCTTACAACGGATACTATTTTCCGAAACTGTTTTGCGTGTATTATGTAGACGTTTGCTCTTTTGCATGGTCGTATATGTGTACACTCTTCTCGTAGGGAGAAGTGAAGGTACTACAGTAGGATCTATATCGCTGCTGGCACTGGTACTGCCTTCGTCAGTCAGTCAGTCAGTCAGGCTGTCACGGCGAGAAGCGGATAAAGCAAGTCAAGCGGCTTCGCAGTGCGACTCAAACCAAGGCTTCGGCGCGGATGGCTTTTCCATGGCACTGCAGTTCACCCTCCACCTTCGTTGGCTCGGGGATTTCAACAGTGGACTTTGACGATGAGGGTCGCTGCTGCTGTTGTCTGCCTACGTTCTTCTCGTCGGACTGCAAGCAAGCACGTGTGTATGCGTGCGTGCGACCTGCTCTCAGTGAGCACTGTAGCAGTGGGCGAGGGAACGAACGTGAACACGCTTGTCGAGCAGGATCTGCTGGGGGCGGAACTTGGTGATAGTGCTGATGCTACGGTGATATGGCGGACCTCGATCGTTCTGCGGTAGCGTGTAGACGCGGGGATAGAGGATACATCCGGTCGGAAAGATAGATATAACCTATGCTCGCGGGGTAGGGATCATGTCTTTTTATTCCGGTGTAATCCGGACCTCGTTGAGGGGGCGTCACAGGCGTGAAGAAGTGGGACTGGCTAGATGGCGGAGGCGTGTGAGCGACGAGAGATTTATACGTTCCTACGTGGCCGGCCAAAGATAGGGTCCATTTGGTGATATTTTTATAGACACGTCTATTAAATTCTCGCTCCAGCTTAATCCTGTACAAGCAAACACCACAATCGGAGACCGACTAAAACACGCAGTGAGCACTCTATACCACTGGCTTCGCTAATTTACAAACTCGAATAAAATACAACTTTCAGCCCACCGCTAGGTAGCGTCATTGCTCATAATTCTATCGTACTCGGCCGTGCAACTCGTGCAGTACTCATCGTACCAGCCAGCCAACGCCTGCTGTTCCTTTTTTGAACCCTGTATGATTTCCTTACCGCTCGTTCCGTTCACGAATGGCGCAACAGCCTGGCATCGTCTGTGCTCGCTCATGGCCCATTTCTGGTATTCGCCTTGTATCACTTCGCGCTCGATACTGTTTACTACTCTCATTGCTATCAGCAGGTCGTGGCGGTAGCCGCCTAGAGAACTACGGGTGGACTGGAGACGTTTGGCGGTTGGATTTGACCCAGAATTGGGCGATGAGCCGTCGTGTTCACCGTTTAGGTACTCGTCCGTGAAGACAGCGTAACAGGCATTGCTTTCTGGGTTCGGGGCAGAGAGCGATGCGCCCTTCGGAGACATCGCGATGTCCAAATCGGAGATGGAGATCGATCTACTCATCACTGTATTCGGCGTGACGCCAATGCGACGCATGAAGTTCGCAGTATTGCGATCTTGATACCAGCTCCAGCCGTCACGGAGAGAGTAGAAAGAGTTCCAAACCAAGCTAGCGAACAGCAGAAGGAGAATGAAGCTGTTGGCACTGATGGTTTTGTTGATCCAGTTGACGACGTCGAGGAGCACTTGCACAGCAGACCCAAGATAGGACTGTAAAGCGAGACTGAAGTCTTCTATCAGGAGTCGGAAGAGTGTTCGTCGCTGGGGCCAACGACGCATCTCAATATTAAGCGAAGATGCATCGATTTGCAGCTGTGTTATCTCTGAGGAATGCCCTACTTGTCCGAAGATCTGAATGCTTTTCTTCGTGCGAGAATGGTAGCCTAGTCGGCGCACTTGATCGGCTACTAGATCTGCCATGTCTTGTGCATCGAGGTTAAGATCGCTCAGCGCATGTTTTTCGAGTATAGGATTGATTCCTGGGATCCAGGGGTCGGAAGACCAGTCAACCCGTACATAGATTGCCAGTTTACACTTCGTCTTGGCGACGTGAGTGATTACTATCTTTGAGGTGAGGCGGTAGGAGGATTGAAAGGGAAGATGCCAGGGTGTGCGACGGTCAGTGATAACGTAACAGAGATGGTCATTCACAACATCGACGGTCTGGTAGTCTCGGACGGGTACAAGCTTCTCTTTGCCGAAAACGGTAGTGGTGGGAATGGCGAATGTGAATGTGCGGCTCAGGCGGCCAGGGGCATCCTCGGAGATGGGTGTCCATGGGCCCTGTTTGAGGTCCCGCGCGCGACGTTCGTGTTGGAGAAGTTGCCAGAGGGCTGATCGATCACCGAACATTACATGAAAGAGGGCTTTGGGAGAGATATCGTACTCGCGTTCCACGGCGAGAACATTGTAGCCCGGCGGCACATACTTCACTGGTTGCGCAGGAAGCTTGAACGTGTTCCGGTCCGTGAGGCTACCGTAGAGGCTGCGATCCACACGTGTTGGACCACGAAAATCTGTCGATGCCCGAGGACGGCCAGATGGGTTGGTGCCGACCGGTGTGTCAGCTAACGCGCCTTCCCAGGAGTCAATACTGGGTGAGCGTTTGGGACTCTCTGTCTCCATCGTCAGGAGTTGCTTTATTATCTCGTCGAGAGGCTGTGGTTCCCCGGCCTGGCTGTTTTTGACTAGATAGTTGAGGCGACGCTGCAGAAGCTTGAGAGGTTCAAGGAAGGTCTTGATTGTAATGCGTGTTGTACCACTCGCTGATTGTTGCTTAAAATGGACGAACAGAAAGTCACAGTCTTTGCCCGGAGCTGCCGTGACCTCATCCACCGACGACAACGAAATGCCGGAGGTCAGGACAAGGCCAAAATGATTGCTGTAGAAATACATTTCTTTTGTTGTTACATAAGCTCGACCGGGAAAGTCCTGTTGACCGCTTGGATTCCACGTTGCACGGAAGACTATAGCAAGCCGTTCCTCTCGGCGTACATTGGGGAATAACAGTCTGAATTGGGCATCCTGTGTTTTGAGTTGAAGAGGATAGTTGTTAGGATAATCCTGTAAAATCGAATTCTTGTCCACAGGAGTCCGCACCCTGTCGAAACTGATGGTATTCCTGTGTCGTTTTGTAGGGGAAGTACTTCTTGTCCGCACTGCTGACAGCGGAGGAAGCGCAAAGTCCGTGCTTGCCGCGCCCCCATCCTGTGTACCTCTTCTCACTGGTGAACTAGACTTTGGTGGTGACGAGGAGGGCAGAAGCAGCGGGCTTGGTTGTAAAGTAGGTTTGCCGTCAGAGACCACTCTTAGCTCATTGCGATCAAATCTATTGACGAAGCTAGAGTTTGAGCTTCCCCAGGTGTTGGCTAGGATGCCGTTCGGAATTCCGTATCGGCCCGTGACGTTGCCACGCATGCCATGCTCCCCCGAAGCAGCGACAGCAGCTTTGCTCAAACTGGTTGGGGCAGGCGCATTAGCAAGGGTGGACGGTGCAAGGCTGCTTGGCGGCATGTCACGGAGAGCAAGTGTGAATGCTAGCTTCGGCGTTGCTGGCTCATCGACTGCACGGTTCACCGAAGGCAAACTTGGACCAACAGGCATTGACCCGTGACTTGCTGCTATCAAGCTGGCGATGCCACCTGAAGGATGTGGGTTACCTGGGGATGGAGATAGTTGCGGAGAGGCCGGCCCACGCCTCGAGAGGTCGAGCTTTGACATGATCCTGTGGGCGTGATCTCGTTGATGAGGCTCGTCCGTCATGGTGCCTCTTCTGGACATGTCGGAACCTTCCCTCGTCGGGTCCGAGGCTGGGACAGGCAAAGTGGATGACTTCTCCAATGCGGCCGTGTCGTCGGATGTGCCTGGCTCGGTCGAGGGGAGGATGGTGGTGCCGAATTCAGGGACGGGGGGAGCGGAGATGGAGAAGGCTGGATCGTTGTTGGGAGAGCTTGTAGCCAGACGGTCACTAGAGGCTGGATCACTGACGGCTTTTGATTTTGCGGCTTCGAAGGCTGTAACCCAAGCGGCCAGATCGGCTTGGGTGTCAGCCTGCAGCAAGATGGTGTTCCTGTTGGTCTTCAGCTCGAAGCAGAAGCGTCGCTCTTCGGATGGAGCAGGTCTCACAGCACACAACAAAACACCCAGTCGCTCACTTTCCTCAACACCACCGACCCTGGGGTCGTTGACTAGCCAACCGAATACACCGTTTCGTACGAAGGCCCATCTTTTGAGCCAGACGGTCCTTGTCGGCTTACCCGAATAGGTCCTCAAGAAGAGCCAGCCGGCCTTGTCTCCGTTTTTGAAGGCGCCCTTGGCAGGGGAGCGTTGCAGAGTGGCGCTGGTGGTGCTGGTGGTGTGTGCGTGGGCGCCGACATGGGACATGGTAGAGACGGAGTAGTCGTCCAGCTCTCTCGAGGGTCTGGAAGCCAGCTCGGCCTCTGCCTCAAGCTGTTTCCTTGCAGTAGCCAGCTCTCGCTGGAAACTCGTCTCACTGTTCTCCATTTCCCTGACCCAGCCACGGACGCGATCCATGTCAGGGGCATTCTTGGAGAAGGTGGTGCCTGCATTGTCCTTGGCTTGCCTCATCTCTTTCCACTGATCGGAGAAGATCCTGACGAGCAGTTTGTCCAGCTTGAACCTGATCTGGGGCGTGGTCTGGAAGAGGTCCATGACGGCGCGCAGGTATTGTTTCCTTGCCTCATGCAGCTGAAAGGCATCCTCCCTCAGCGAGCTGGGCTCTTTGTATCTCCCCAGGGCCATGTATTTGGCGTGTAGAGTGTCATACTGCTTTTGCCAGTGATCGATGCTCCTCCTGGTTTCTTTGAAGACCTTCAGCTCATTGGCCTGGAACAGGCGGATGGGTTCACAGACGAGAGAGGGCAGCCTCTTGATGACGGTGACCATGCTCATCCAGTAGTCTTTGGCGCCCTCGGAGCACTTGCGCATGGCCAGCACGCTGTAGTCGTGGTCGAGCATGGTCTCCGAGACGGTGGTAGGAAGGACGGCATGGGAGGTGAAGTTGGTGATGATGTTCTCGAGGGTGACGTGTTCGGCGACCAGTCTGTTGGTGGCCTTCAGGTAGTCGTCCAGCCATCGATCGAGCAGGTCGACTTGTTCCGTGTAGTGCTGGAGGGTCGCTCGAGCGGTGGGAGAATCGATGGCGGCTTCCTTCAGACCGACGGGGATCAGATTGATGAGTCGACCTGCATCCAAGGGCTCATCCACCAATGTTGGCTTGCGGCCGGCTGGTCCCTCCTTGTCTGCCTGTCCTTGTGCTTGTGTCTGTGGTTGTGGCTGTGCCTCTGACTGTGTCGGTGACTGTGCCTGTGAATGTGCCTGAATGGGCAGCGGCAGCGACTTGGTTGTCTCCATCTCGCTGTCGCTATTGTGGAATTGATCTGTTCATGTTATCATGATCGGAGGGTGGGATATCGCTGTCGCCTGTGCCAGACAGGCGGTTGTCGAGTCTAGAGTAGAAATGTGCTTGGTTAGTAGCTTGGTCAGTGGTCCTTGTTGACGCTTCGCATGTGAACACAACCGCAGTGGGCGAGAACAAGGATGCCTTGCCTAGGCCTTAGGTGTATCCAGGGTGTTTCAGGGTTCGGCCGGGCTAACTGAGCCGCATGTGACAGGGGTGGCCACGGGTGGATCTGCCAGACCCGCACCTGCCGTGGCTTCTGGGAAAAAAAGTTTCGAGGCTGAAGAAGACTGAAGACTGAAGATGCGCAATTTCGCACTTTGCAAGGACACCGGTAGTCCCAACCCAACAAAGATGGCCAAAGCTAGAGAGCTTCTCGACGACTCGTCTTCAGACAGTTCTGACAACGAGAACGGTGGTGGCGCCGAGGTGCCAGAGCTGAAAGTCAACCAGGAATACGCGCAGAGGTTCGAGCACAACAAGAAACGAGAAGAGCTGCAGCGCCTTGAAGAGAAACTCGGCAAATCATCCTCCAATCCAAGGAAGCGAAAGAGGGGCGATGGCGCCGTCTCAGCTTCAGAGAGCGACTCTTCCAGCTCAGAAGACGAAGACGATGAAGGCGAACTTGCAACCGCGGCCCTCGACAACGAGATCATTGCCACCTTGAACGCCATCAAGTCAAAAGACCCCAGGATCTATGACCCATCGGCCAAATTCTACGCAGAGGAGGATGAGAACGACGCGGCACCGACGGTGGCTAAGGAGAAAAAAGAGAAGCCCATGTATTTGAGGGACTACCACCGCGAGAACTTGCTGAATGGTGTCCTGCCACAAGACGAAGACGAAGCTGCCAATGCCCACCCACTTTCATACAACCAGCAGCAAGACCAGCTCAAGAAGAGCATCGTCAGCGACTTCCACGCCGCCGTAGATGGCTCCGACGCAAGCGACTCGGATGAGGAGGGCGGTCTCCTCGTGCGCAAGAACAAGACAAAGCCTTCGTCAACCAAGAACACCACGGCGCCCCTCGACGTCGAACAAGCCGACAAAGACCCAGAAACGTTCCTGTCCAACTTCATGGCCTCCCGCGCCTGGGTCCCCACCGAGCAGCCAGAACTGCACCCCTTTGAATCAGACGACGATGAGGAAGAGAAACGAGCGGAAGAATTCGAAGAAGCCTGGAACATGCGCTTCGAAAATCCCGAGAAGTCAAATGAGAAGTTGAGCAGCTACGCCCGAGACGCTGCAGCAAGATACTCTGTGAGGCGCGACGAGAAGACTGGCAGGCAGAAGAAACGTGACGCCGAAAAGGCCGCCAAAGAGGCTGCCAAACAAGAGCTCAAAGCCGACAAAGCAAGGCTCAAGAAGCTGAGGATGGACGAGATCGAAGAGAAGGTCAGACGCGTCAAGCGAGCTGCCGGCCTGAAGGCTAGCGATCTCATGCCAGAAGACTGGGCCCATTTCATCGACGACGAGTGGGACGATGCGCAGTGGGAACAAGAGATGCAGAAGCGCTTCGACGAGCGATACTATGCCGAAAAGGACGAGCTCAGCACAGACTCCGACGCCCAAGAACAAGCAGACGATGCCGAAGGGTCCACCAAGAAGAAAAAGAAGCCCAAGAAACCGAAATTCGACGACGACATCGACATCAAAGACATCATTCCTGATTTCGAAGAAGAAGAAGCCGCAGAGTTTAGCTTGACGGAAGACGACGCGACAGACCCTACCTCGCGCAAGGAATCCAAAAAACAATCCCGCATTGCCCGTCAAAAGGACTCCAAAAAGGAACGCCGCATCATCGAACAACTGGTCGACGACCAACTTCAACTCGAACTCGACCACGCCCTTCCTGCAACCTCACGCAACAAATCGGCCGGATTCCGATACCGCGAGACGTCGCCCCAGTCGTTCGGCCTGACGAGTCGTGACATCCTGCTCGCAGACGACTCGGCGCTCAATCAGTTTGCCGGGTTGAAGAAGCTGGCGAGTTGGCGCGATGAGGAGAGGAAGAAGAAGGACCGGAAGCATCTGGGGAAGAAGGCAAGGTTGAGAAAGTGGAGAGTCGACACGTTTGGGGATGAGGAGGGCGTGGAGGGGAAAGAGTTTAGATATGATGGGCAGAACGAAACCACCGGCGTCGCTGAGAAGGATGGTAGTGACCGCGAGATGGGTGGAGTGGATATCAGGGAAGGCGAGAAGAAGAAGAAAGGAAGGAGGAGGAAGAAGGCCAAGGCTGCAGACGATGCATAGTACCATGATATCTGGAACTGTTGATCCCAGCAAAGGTCGTTGTCCGACTACAAGATATGGCAAGTATGAATGTATATGGACTCCCTTTGTTTACCAAGGATGAAGGCACCGATGAAGTCCTGCGCGCCTGTATTCAAGCTGCAAGTAGTGCTTATGAATGAGTTGATTTCCAATTTCCAACAGCGCACACGTTCTGAGTTGGCTGATATTTGTCGATTACACGGCGAGAACGGAAGGAAGCCGACACTGCTCATGTCGAAAGGAAGGATCTCGTCAAGAAAAGGTTGTCAACGTGTTGGAACACCTAAGGTCAAGACCTCGTGGCCTCCTGCCAGTGCGGACGTGATGTTCCACAAGCAATGAAGCACTATTGGTCAAGGCCTGCTATAACAAACCTTACTAATCTAATCGTAGTGGGTTTTCCTTTTTTATCACGAGGCCGACGCGAGCCAAGCTCCAACTTCGAGTGGAAGGTGACTGAGTGTCACGGTGCTTGAACACGATAACGACGCGAGCTTCGCTACGTTGATGTACGTTAGTCAACGAAGGTCGTCGTCCAGCTCAAGGGGCCTCCTACGAACACTCGTGAAAAGCCAATCATGCGTCTCTTCCTGCCTAGCTACAGGAAATTAACCTTGGCTTGCAGTACTTATGAGACAAGCGACCGGTAGCTTCGATTGTGGATAGCATGCGCAAGAAAACGACGAAGCAGCAACGCTGACGTCTCCTGAGACCCAGCGTCTTCTCGCAGAGAGGGCGTCTTCATCCTGGCTTTCTTGATGAGTTCGTGACGGTCAAGCCTAACTGAACCACCATCTGATGCACTCCAAAGATGGGCGCTCTGATGCTGAAGGATGGCGGCCACATCCTCAACTTGATCTTCGTGCTTGTCGTCGTGTATGCATCCGCAGCCTACGGCGCAATTGCCAGTAATTGGACGAACCCGGACGCTCAACTACCCGCATTCTCGAGCACATATCTGGTTGGAGAGAGGATCCTGCTTTCTTGGTTGGCACTGAACCAGTCGCGCAACGACCTCTGGCTCACGCGCTACAAACCCTCGACCGACAGCTTCGCTCTTCGTATCGCGTCCGGCCTTGATATAAGCTATGCTGGCTCCTTCGCATGGATCATCGCCGTTGAGAATGAGCAAGTGCTTTCTGATACGCGCTTCGAGTTTCAATTCGTGCCTGCAGGAGCCAACTACAACGCAAGTGCGCCGACTGAACTTGCTAGCCCTGGCTTCAATCTGATGCTTGTCAACCAGGGCACCTTGCCGAACGGGACAGTCGCGGCTACCACGGCCATTGCATCAGAGACAGACGCCTCGCCAACCTCCCTGCCTACATCAGCGAGCTTGAGTAGTCGTCCGCCAGTAGCTTCGAGCCCTCCCCCAGACGACGATCCCGGCTTGGACGATGCAGCAATAGCTGGGATAGCAATAGGTGTGTTCATTGCCGTTGGACTGGCTGGATTTGCCACAGGCTATTTCGTGTTCAAGAGATGGCAAGTACGGCACACCAAGGAGGCATATGCCAACTCAGAGGCGACGAGCAACGGGCCATATGAGATCCTGGGCGATCGGAGGCACCCAGTTGAGGCACTTGGTAAAGAGGCTGAAGTACACGAATTGAATGTCTCCGAGACGACGCTTGTCGCCGAGGCTGCTAGTACTCCGGTGCACGAAGTCTGCAATACGTTGAAGAAACCTGGCTTGCATGAGATGCCTGGATGAGCGCTAACTGTTGCTTGTTTGATGATAGAGGACCATAAATAAGAATCACACAGGCCATCTTAATCGTCGCCACTGTGCTGACACATGTTATGCCACTTCAGCCAAACTGCACGATCAGCCCCCCGCGATGCTTCTCTCGACACCTCCGGACAGCCGGCCCTCCACATCTCGGATCCATTCTCAGGTGCTTGAGACGCGTCCAGTTACAGGTGTTGCCACTCGTCAACCGTACCGCCTCCCGTCCGGGTGCCACAAGCCAGATGGCGGACAATCTGCTGCTTGGAGCGTGCTATGTGAAGACTCCTCGGAGGACGGTACTCGACACTCCTGACGTGGGTGACAAGGGAGTGCACACGGCGATGACAGTTGGCATCAACTTCGCTTGCTGCTGGTCTGGCACATAGGGCCACCAGAGGAACTGTAGAGAATATGCCAACGATGGATCCTGCTGCACTTGCTGCACCCAAAGTCACCGAGAGTTTGACACAACAACAACAAACGAGTAATGGATCTTGCACGATCATGTACCCGCACGTCAGATTCAAATGCATCTGGGCCTTAGACAGAGCGGAGCTAAAGTCAAGCCACTGCTAATTTGGCCCGGCACGGTTCCTCGCCACCGTCTCCAGCCCAAGTAAGCCTTGTGGGCGCGCCGGCGAAGTCTCACAGCGTCACTCTGGTCAACGCGAAGAGAACTTTCGAAGTATTTGCTGAGGGTTCTTGTCATCAAAAAGCAGGATGGCTGACCTCTGCGGGAAGTCGATACTTTGGAAGCTGTTCGAGCCCCATGTCCACGCTAGCATAAACAAGAGCTGCTGTGGGTGACGAGGTTATGTGAGAACGAGCTTTACAAGACCTGAGATGAACGAACACCGGGTGTTTTAGCTCTGGCAATTGTGCCATATCTAAGCTCTGGCATTACCGCGCACGTCCCCAAGCGTTGACTGCCATCGTGTGAAAGCACGAACTATCACCTCATAGCGTTTGCTGACACTAGAAGTGCTCTGTCCACGCAATTCACAGCGCCCTCGTCACAATGAATCTAAGGCAAGTGTAGCACGTATCACTTACACTTTCTGGGGTTCAACCGTCTTGCGATTTGTTAGATTCAGTCAGGATTACTCTTTAGACCTGTCTCGTCCACAGCCCTCTCCTCGAACCTAAACATCGTCGAGAGTCGCCCAACGAAAGACAAGCAAGTACATTTGTATATATCGCCGATTGAGTGTTCGAGTGAGAAGACGTCTGACAGCCAGACATAGTGCATACGCTGGGCGTCTGTCGATTGCACCGAGAAAACGCGACCCTCTTTTACAATGTCTCAGGGCAGCACCGACCACGAAGACGGGCCTGGGTTGACCGGCATCAACATGTCTGACAAGAGTCATTGGGAAATTATGGATGAGGCTCGTCGAATCGCACACAACCTAGACATCAAGCATGGTATGATCAACCAAGATGACAGACAAGACGTGCATAGGGAACATGTTGACCATCAGGGATCGTTCACGCGATCGCGACGGAGTATATCTGGTCATGAGCTAGACTTCTTCTCTCCTCAATCACACGCTCATCAAACCAATGTGACGAGTAATGCACTTCGGCGTCAGACAACGAGACAATCGCCCAGTGGAGCTGGCTCTGACGAGATACTTATGGTTACAGGTGCTGGTCAGCCGGTTGCTCGAATTCGACTCCTGATCCCAGCCGATGAGTTCCACAGACTCCTTGTACCAAACGTGGCCAACCGCAACACTCCACCGCTAAGGATCTTAAGTGCAGTGACGAGACCCAACACTGTCTTCAACCCGGCTCCTGGGATTCCAATTGTTGCTCTCCAGTCGCCAGTATTAGAGTCAACTGAGCTCAAATCCGACACAACTCCTCGAGCAACTTCGACACCATCACTATGTCGCGAGCAATATGCAGACAAGCCGAAGGGTCGCAAGCAGAGGCCGGAAAAAGAGAAGGATTGGAGCAAAGCTGTCGAGAAGCCGCTAGGAGCGACGAAGCTAGCGACCGATTTTTGCCTTACGTGTATCCAAAACAATCGAAATTGTGAAGGTACCGACCTTGTCCTCGTTCGTAACGAGCTTCGATGCAAGAAATGCTCCGAGAAGGATGCGACTACTGGGACTCGAAGATGCTTCTGGAAAGACCCTGCCAAGAACGTCTTCACTTACAAAGATGCCAAGGCAGCTGCTGGTCTTGAGCCGCTCTGGGCAAATACAAGAGAAGGTCGCGCTCAACGCAAGACGCAAAAGACGTCGCCGGCGCGAGAGGCACAGGAGACACATTCAGCAGAGGCAGAAGAGGATGATAGAGACAACCAAGAAGCGACGCGTGGAGAAGACGGTGATGAAATTGCCCTCGACTCTGTGGTCGACGCTGCGTGGCAGGAGTTGTATGGCTGTTTTAACATAAGGCGCGGGGCAGGCGGCAACGCTGATGTTGACGAAGTGACTGCGTTGGAAACGATGAGAATCATGCTGCAGATCGACTCAGATCGATACAGCTCCGATGTCATTGGTGCCATACAAGCTAGGATTGACGAGCGAACACAACGACTCGAGGCGATAACTCTTCATGGAGCTATGGATGTGGAAACACCGTCGACTGAGGATCGGCCAGACCGTACCACCACTCTAGAGCTTGCTGTCGACATGCTACAGCGAAAGACCGGATCTACAAACGGTAGCGTGAGACAAGGCAGCCAACGTGCTTCAGAGACCGGTTACGACGCTGAAGATGATTTGACCTCTGATGAAAGCCCAATGAAGGGTATCGAGGAAGGCATCAAGGTTACCAGGGAGTAGGATGAAGCCAGACCCATTTCTCGGGTAGGGCAGGACGAGACAAGGGCGACGAGCAGCCGCATGCATATCTTCCCAAATGAGGACTGTAGTGAATACAGTGTCGATGAAAGCAGCCAACACAATGAAGCTCGAATGAGTAGTCTGCTGGTTGAAGCCGGTTCAGACCATGCTCGAGAACAAGACTGTTCTTCCCCAAGGGTGATCTGTGGTAGTTACACGACTGTTCACAGCGTGCAGGCTGGAAGCTTGAGATGGTGCGAGTGATCCTCCTTGTATTGAGTCGTGAATAACCCCAGTGGGGACAGCAGCGTCCTGCTTGACAATGTAAAACAGAATAGTACATACAGAAGACAGCCCACGCTACTGGGTGCCATGCCTCGAGGCAAGGTCCTACTATCACATGAAACTGCTCCTTTGCAAGCATGTTCTCGGCGGGTTGCTATTACGGATGAGAAAGAGGTCCACTGCGATGAATGAATTGAATAGCGTTAGTCGTAGGACGACAGCACTGGCCCGCTGTATAGCTCGCGTTACGGCGGACGCCGATAGTGGCAATGGCCGCAACGGTATACCTGACGGACATCGTGTCCAGATTCTGAAGTACACATCATACCTGAGACTAACGATCCATGAGGAAATAGACAGAGGGCCCAACAAGAAGCTCTGCTCGCCACACCAAGTTCCCATGAGGAGATCCGCGTTGTTCCCTCAGACAGCGTGCAGCATCCTCACTCACAGTGTCTTCTTATCGGCGCCCTTGGCTACTCCGTTCTCCTTCGTCGCGTCATTTGCCTTCTTGAAAGCGACCTCGTCCCTCTCCCAGACAAGAACCAAAGCACACGCCATATGGCCCATCAGATTCGGGCGGATGAAGAGGTCGCTGAAAACATCCCCTAGCCCGCATCGCTTGCTTGTCTTAGCATCCGAGTACTTCACGCTGAGACCCCACACCCAGTAGGCGACGCCAGAGATCAGGAAATCCCACTGCAGGACCCAGAGTGCAGCGTCTGCGACGCCTGACGCCTCTTTCGGCGCGCTGAACGGGTTCGGCGGAAGGAAGACATGCTGCGGCGCTAGCGTTGCGCGCGCGTATCCCGTGAAAAGACCGGGGAAGAGGAGCGTCGCGACGGAGAAGAAGCGTGTTGCAATGTGGACTTGTACCGAGAAGTACAGTGCGAACTTGTACACTCTACGCAGGAGCTTGAGTTGGTGCTTTGCCGAAGTCTCGGTGGAGGTGGATCTGAAGATGGTGCTCTGGAGGAACCACTGGATGAGTTGCGTCCATAGAGGGAATGCCTGCCAGGTTAGGATCGCGTACATTTTCTGCTTCTGCGTGAGATAGGCTGGCGAAGGAAGTGACATGATGACTGTTGGGGTGATGAAGCCAAGTCCGATGCTGTATGGGAGGGCTCGCAGGGCGGGTTCGGGAATCGCGATTTCCCTCGCCCGAGGAGAAAAGATGGTACCGGAAGTACAGAGACTGAGAAGCAGGTAGGCTGGGCTGGCGACTGCCATGCCGCAGGACTGGATCAAAAGCCCGTAAATCGTCGTGCTGGGTGCTGTTAGCAGATGGAAGGTTAGTGATGCTTGGCGTACTCACAGAGAAACGACGCGTCCTGAGTTGCCTGTCCGCACGCCTTCGAGCATGGTCAATGTCCATGCCGCCACTGCTTGTCCAGCGAACAGGATACTAGTCAGGGACACGTCTGGATGCTCACCATCGAGGGCAGTCCAGAAGAAGGTGAGCAGAATCGACAGGATGGTGTCGATCTGGGTGATTCCGGTGTACACATTGTGGTATGCAATACCGCTGGAAAGCAGAGTCTGCGCCGTCAATTTGGTGAGCGTCTTGGAGAAGGCATGGAAATACCATGCGCCGAATAGGGTGAGCACCAGTAAGCTCGTCCTACTGAAGGCGAGAAGCATTTTGATGTAGGCTTCAATCAAGTGCTAGCTGTTATTGATATCGGGGCTGTTTTTCTGTTGTTCAGTCCACTCCAACCGGCGAGCAGCTCTGTGTGCTACTAACAAGC
This sequence comes from Knufia petricola, assembly GCA_002319055.1. Taxonomy (NCBI): domain Eukaryota; kingdom Fungi; phylum Ascomycota; class Eurotiomycetes; order Chaetothyriales; family Trichomeriaceae; genus Knufia; species Knufia petricola. Next base: position 59,726 of record NMUC01000085.1, on the reverse strand, counting down.
TGATCCGTCTTTAGATAGACGAACGTAAGAGCTTGCTATTTAGTTTGTTTGTTTGCTCGAAACGTGTGAGACACTTTGAGAAGCAGTGACAGCTTCTGAGTGCTGCAAAAGAAAAGTACAGGCTATGACAGCATACGTAATATGCTATATGTAGCCTGCTCCAGCAACTACTTGGTCAGATCCTGGTTCTTTCGTTGGCAACAAGCTTCAATTGTGCGACAGATGCGGCAAGTCTGGCAAGATCTAGCGTTCCATTACCAACAAAAGAATGGATCCGATCAAGCAGCTCAGCGAACCAATCTTGGAAATCATGTAGTGAGCTTTCGAGTTGGGACGCGCAGCTGCCTGGTTGAGCGGAGCCCTGGAAGCTCCGTCCAGAGAGTCGAGAGGGCCGCATCACCTGCCCGGAAGTTGTGCTTATGGGCAGCACATTTGACGTTCTAGTTGAGAGAGCGTTGCTTCACCAACAGCATTATCAGGCATCAACACGGACACTTAGATCGCTCTTATCGATAACGACCGCTGCGTCGCTTAGCGGCAAGACGGCATTCGAGCCGAGACGGCCGCGGACATCATCGTTGCCGTTACATCGAAGTCTTTTGTCCTTCTAATGTTGAGGGATAGCTTTGTGACTATATGATATATCTGCAGATATAGTGCTCCTTCCATATCGTGCTTCCGTGCCTGTCGTCAGCAGTTGTGCCTCTTGAATAAGGTAGAAGCCAAGTATGGTCATCAAAGTCGAAATCGCTTGCAAGAAGACATTATCTTCTGTTTTACAGCTTTCCAACCAATCATGAGCAGGTTCCACACCGACAGTCGACGGCCGTCGACTGAAACACAACACGAGGATCTCTGCGATGCGGACTCCTTATCGCTGATTCGCAGTCTCTCGCGCGAGCCCAGTGCTATCGAAGGTGCTGCTATGCAGGAGCCGGAGTCAAAACCATACTCTGCGGCAGATGCTGACACATCTAAGCAATGGCCTCGGTCGACGACGTATCTGGTCCTCCTGAGTGCTTTCATCGTTAGCTTGAGCTTCGGTGTCACCCAGGTGCCATTACTATATGTCTTCCGGCTCATGACATGTGATGCTTACTACGAAGATCACCCTTCACAAGCTGATCCCCACACCACCCGGCCCTCTAGGTCGATGCTATCGTATGCATTTCCATACGGGAATTATGCGACGGAAACGAAAAGTGGGTCTGGCGACCGTTGTTCCATACACTCAATCGAGTCGTCAACGGCACTCTCCATCTCTCTCCTGGGCGCCAGCAATACCGTCTTTGGTATACTGAATCTCTTCCTGACTGGCAGTCTGATCAAACGTATCGGCGTCAAAACTACTCTTCTCATTCAGGTTTTCTTCCCGGCTGTTCGACTTCTGGTACAGAACATCGGAATTGAGGTCTGGGGGAAGGTGGGCATCATCATCGTCCAGTGCTCACAAGTGGTCAGCATGGTCGGCGGTCCCAGCGGATATATGCTTTGCCTGAACACATTCGTCACCGAAGTTGTCGAATACGAAGGTAGGACAGCTGCGCTGGGCCGGCTCACAGGCAGCATGATGTTCGGGACAGCTGTTGGCTTCTTGCTTGGAGGCGTGGTAGCTGATGCGTTTGGTATAAAAGCCCCTTTTCGCCTGACCTTGGTTCTGTTTCTGGCTAGTTGCCTTTACGTGGCCTTATGCTTGCCTCACATTCCACCGGCAGGAAGGGCGGCTGGGGACTCAGATGGAGTCACTAAAAACATGAAGAGGAGTGGCAGCAGATTCCTTGGCCCTCTGACTGTTTTCGCCCCTAGAAAGTTTGTCGGTGTGGATGGCATTATACGGACAGAGATAGGCGCCTTGCTGCTTGCTTGGGGTGTGTTCCTAGGAATACTAGCGACCGGATATCTGCCAACTCTGCTCCAGCTCTATTCTACCGACGTGTTCGCTTTTGGGACGAAGGAAAATGGTTGGCTGATATTCTTGTATTCCATGCTCAGGGGCCTTTTCCTGACATTCGCGTTTCCACCATTGATTGCCATCGGTAGACGGTGGACTGCAGACCGAGAGCAAAAGGCTCGTGAAGCGGAGGCTTCAAAAAGCAATACAGAGCGGCAACCCTTGTTGGCAGGTGACGATGCAACGGATGCCGACACACCAACTGTGCGCAAGCAACAGAAGACATTCAGGTTCGATCTCACATACACAAGATTCTCTTTAATCGCAGATGGACTTCTGACTCTCCTATGCTCTTTCGTTCGAGAAGGCTGGCAGATGTACCTGGTTGCTGTTGTACTGCCTTTTGCGGCAGGCACCGGAGCTGCTGCGAAGGGGACGATTCTTCAGATGGTAGGCAGTTCGGCGAGTAGTAGCGAAAGAACGGATGCACTGGCGGGCGTCAGCTTGGTCGAGAACATGGCAAGGTTATCAACTAGTGAGTCAAAAATTCCAGGCCAGAAGGTCATTCCGAGTGGTTCAGAAAGAAGCGCGCTGACAGTGATCCAGCTTTCGTCTTCGGGGTGATCTTTGCGGCATTTGCCAGCATAGGTAGGACAGAACTGGTTTTTACTTGCAATGCGGTAAGTAGTGCTTGCCTGACAAGAGGTACGCCTTGATCAAGACTAAGTCTGACTCTGACATAGGCTGTTGCATTGATTGGATTCGGTGTCTTAATATTTGCACGATTTCCACTAGAAGGCAGTCGACCGCTCGATGACGAAGAGGTCTCCGAATCTGCGAGTGGTGATTAGCCCCCTCGCGATACCGAAATGACCTCTTGATCAGCATCACGAAGTCCATAGCTCGATTTCCTGGCGCGAAGATCATGGAGACATAGGTCCCGCAAGTCATCGACAATTATCAGTCTGCACCTTCTCCATAGTGGTCCTGGAAGAATCGCAGTCGCGGTAGATGCCAACACTGGACTCGTACAGGCTGTTCTGTCGATTGTCAGGAATATATCGACACTGATGACAGGCAGATCAGCTACGATACATGTCGGAGTGCAGGAATCACTGATATCGACATGAGATCCACGTGCATCAGTCCCGCACGATAAACCACCCTGAAGTCCAAGCTGCAAGGCCTTGTACCTCGAAAGCACGTTGGCGAGAACATGTGAATCGAGACATCCTTGACATACTGTGCTACTCACGCGATCTCAACCAATGAACGCGCCTAAGGCGGCGTCGTGCGCCAGCTCCACGGCTTCTTCGCGGTGTTCTGTCGTCAACATCAGCACCGATATACACGAGCTTGCCTAATAGTAGGCTTTGCTAATCCTGGTCAACAGAACGGGCGAAGCATGGTTTGTCCTTTTGCCCTCGGCCCTTCGACCATTCTTCGAGTAAAGCGCTTGGGTCTGTCATCTTGCCACGAATTCATCACGATGACAAAGTTAGATTGGACTGGCAATGATGCATTGGTGAAATCCACAACCATCCTCAATTAAGACCACAAACTGCACACATCTGACCTATTCCAACATCTCTCTTATTAATTCAACTTGCGCAACGCGCTCCGTATCAGATTCATCGATCTTTCCTGATAGACCATCGGAATCTTTGTCGAAGTACAGTGACCACTCTCCCCTTCCATCCTCAACAGCCATGTATCCATCCCACCCATCCATTGTGATCTTCGAGTTGCCGTCAGCCATAAGTGTCAAGCCCATTGGCCCAGTCAGATGACCCTTTTCTGCCTCTGCACGGGTACCGTAAGTGACCTTGTACGTATCTGCATCGACATAGACCCAGTTCAGCATATTCTGGTCGTCGATGGTCGAGACGAGGCCGTCGTACTCTTTGTTTGGAAAGGGAAGAAAATAAGCCGTGACTTTATGGTGGGGTGGATTTTCCTCATTCTGCTCGCTTAACTTCACAACGCCGTCTTTGAGAATGAGGCGTCTGTCCTTGACGGCATTCTTGATGTCGCTACTCATGCGAGGGGAGGGCGACACGATCACATGACACTTGTTGGTTTTGGTAGAGTTGGCCGATGCTTGACCATTGCCATCCTTGGTATCCTGGACAGTGTTTTGTAACTGTACTGTAGATGTGGCCAGCAAGGGCACAGTCGCAGCCAGAGTGATGATTCCGAAGACCATTGCGTGTGTAGCGTATCAGGACGTTGCTTGCTTCAAGTTGCGCCAGACGACCTTGGTACAGACAAGAAGTGAAGACTGTGCGGTCGAGCAGAACAGCAAATAGTGTAAATGACGTCTAATGCCTGTGGCCTGATTGTCTTACTAGTAGATCTGGGAACCAGATAGTACCCGGCATTTAGCCGTGACTACCGGGTCTCATTGGCTAGTCTTCAGGGTGGAGAAGTTAGTGCCTGCAAAGAGATATCTCCTTCCCTGTGATGTTATTCCTCCATCGTGATCTACGAGAATTACATAGTACTAGTAGCGCGTTGTACATTTAAGCTTATGTATAATTTAGGTGGCCGAGGACTGCGTACCGGTAAGAGTCCTACCGGTAACTGCATGGCCGATCGCGGGGTGTATCAATGACTCCACGCCGACGCTGCGGGGTTTCCTAGGAGCGCCGGGGTAATCTTCAACCAATCAGCAAGCTTCAGGTCAGTACCTTAGGTACCTGTAGCCGTGCTACCGGTCCACGTGGTTGCCTCGGCCAATGATGTTGACGTACCTAGCTCACCTCTGGTATTGACGCGTCCAGCCAACGGACGACGAGCTCGAATAGGAAGGTTGTTAGATTTTATCGTTTACACAATACCGGAATCTAAGCCGGATGACAGCTCTAGAAGCTCGACGCGTCTTGCACAGCTTCGATAGTTTTTCTGAGCTATGATTTATAATGCATGGAAACGCGCGCAGACCTGGTTCACTCTCAGCTTCTCAGCTTAGCCTCGACCACTAATCCCCTTTCACTCGCTACACCCTTTGTCGGCCATGGCTCCCACCGCTGCACTCGCATCGGCGCTGTTGTGTTTGGGCCTGACTACAGCCTCGCCAATACTGGCGCGGGCTCCCGTTGAATACGCTCCGGTGCCGGCAGTATGCCCGTCGACGCAGCTTGTCCGCGAAGCTGATGGATTGTCCGACGCGGAATCGGCCTACATCAGCCAACGGTACGCCAAAGCCTCCGAGAAGTTGGAGCAATGGCTAAAAAGTATTGACGAGTCTTTTGCCGCCGGCAATGGCACTTGGGGAGGCTCTGGTGGCTGGGGCAAGTGGAATGGTAAGCAATCAAAAGCGCCTATGGTTGCATTGACGTCGAGCGGTGGCGGCTATCGTGCTATGCTGTCAGGTGCTGGCGTCATCAAGGCGTTCGACGATCGCGAGAAGGACATTGGCAGTGGTGTAGGTGGCGTGTACCAAAGTCTCACCTACGAGGCCGGGCTTTCAGGTGGCTCTTGGCTTCTCTCCTCGATTGCCGGCAACAACTATCCTACCATCAGCTCGCTGCAGACCAATTTGTGGGAGACCGCTCTAGACTATAATGTCCTAGTGCCTCAGATACTGCTGGCATCTCAGGCAGCACCAATATACGCTGACGTCGAAGCCGCCGTCGAAGCGAAACAAGATGTTGGCTTTCCAGAATCCATCATTGATCCTTGGGGCCGTCTTCTTTCCTACGGCCTCTTGTACGGTCAAGAGGGTGGCATAGACACCACCATATCAGACATCACCACTTACTCCAACTTCACCTCTCATCAGGCACCATATCCTATCATTACCGCTCTCGGCGTGAACAGATTCGAAGGTATTTGCATCCCACAGCCGAACGCAACACAATATGAGTTTCATCCTTACGAGTTCGGCTCATGGGACGAAGAAGTCAATGGCTTCGTGTCGTCGAAATACCTGGGCACGTCCTTCTCCGACGGCACGCCATCCGGAAACTGCATCACCAACTTCGACAACCTAGGGTTCATACTCGGCACCTCCTCCAACGTGTTCGGAGCGACCTGCGGCCCCATCCCCGCAGCCAACACCACAGCAGCCACCTCCGTTTCCCTGGCCGAGAACCTGGCCGAACTCGCCGCCCCAGGCCAAGCAGGCGTCCCCGAAAGCGCCATCTTCGCTCCGATCCCCAACCCATTCCAGGGCTTCTCCGCGTCATCCGCGCTCCTCGCCGCCCAACCACAACTCGAGCTCGTCGACGGCGGCGTCGGCGTCGCGTCCCAAGGCAACCCAATCTGGCCCTTCATCAACCGCCCCGCCATCGACGTCATCATCGTCAACGAGAACAGCGCCGACACCGTCAACAACTTCCCCAACGGCACCGAGATCCGCAACACGTACAACGCCGCAGTCGCCGCGAACTTGACGCGCATGCCCTTCATCCCCACCGCCGAGACCTTCGTCAGCGAACAGCTCAACCAGAAACCCACGTTCTTCGGCTGCAACTCGTCCGAGGCCGCGACCATCATCTGGATCCCCAACTACAACTACACGTTCAACAGCGGCCAGCCGACGTCGAAGATCCAGTACGCGGTGAACGAGACGCAGGGCATGATCGCGAACGGAGTCGAGGTTGCGAACTACGGCGGCAAGGAGGATTGGCCGCTCTGCTTGGCGTGCGGGATCATGGCGAAGAGTGGTGAGGATCTGCCGAGTGGGTGTGCGCAGTGTCTCGAGGAGTACTGCTATAACTAAGTAGTCGTAAATGAAGATACGAACGTCTATTTTGATCCAATTTTGGATCGTTATCTTGCTCTGCCCGTGGTGGTCCATGGTTGGTGCGTTCTGCTGTACCCCAGGCCCCAGACCACGCTAGTAGCAGTCGAAGTTCACAAAGGCTACACTTACGGCGCCATGAGGTACACCATGGATCTGTTTGCTGTGAAGAGAAGATCTTGACGAACGCACCTCCGAAATTGAGGAATTGTTCACTATTGTGCGGCTACTATGCTTTTACTATCCTCGAAGGCATTTCACACCACCCTCATAGTCCTTCTTCTTTGCAGTCCACCAGCAGGTAGCGAATTGAAGTCTCGAGCTCCAAATGGGTTCTCACTCATTCCCACGCTGCCATTTGCCGCCCTGCTTCCTGCAGTAATGGGATTCGAGTCCTGTGCGTCGCCCTTTCCTACACTCTTCCGCCGCTCCCGCATCGACGCCTGGTACGAACAATCCTGATCTAATTGCGAAAATAGCCTGCCTGGTCTGCTGCGATCTGTGTCCGCTTCTTCCTCTGCTTGCTGGTTTCTTCTGCGTCTAACTTGCTGCTCCTGCCCTTGCCTTTCTTCCTGTCCTCGTTGCTGTTCTTCATTCACTTCTTGCATTTCTGGTTTGTTTCCTGCTGGGCCGCCAACACGATTTGGGCCATCGTGAGGGCCTTTTGAGCCACCTGATGAAGCTTCCGCGGGTTGCACAACGCTGAACAGGTCTCGCCTCTCAGCTGCCCTCCGTGCATCATTGAGATCGCGGATGCTGAGGCCAACATCACTGAGGAATATCTGAAATGCAGAGAGCAGTTCTCGTAGACTTGTTTGAAGCTGTTCGTGGACGACAACGACCTCTCCCAAACGCCTTGCGTCGGATGACGAGACAACACCACCATTGGTGTGCTTGTGAACAAAGCTCTCGGTCGCAAAGATGGTGGTTGTTAGGGTTTGCACTATCAGTGGGACACCATGAACGGCTTTTCCGAAAGTGTCTTCTGTGAGGGAGGCCACCAGCATGGCAGTTGCCGAGTTGACAGCAGAAAGTGTGAGCGCCGGGTTGCTGTTCGGCGTGCCAAGAAGGGCAGATTTGATCAGACGTACAGGCGTGGTGAGCAGGTAACGGCCTAGGGGAGACTGCTGCGCTGCTTCTGCTCGAGATTGGAGATCCTTGATTGTTGGGCTTGAATACTCTATCGCAAGTTGCTTTGTCTTGTGCAAAGGTGGTGACCAAGGATTTGGCGAACTGCCAATGAGTTTCGCCTCATGGGAGGCATAGTTGACTAAGCGGCCGGCACGGCTGTCGCCTACGCCGGGATTCATGGGTTGATATATTTGGTTCTTAGCTGGTACGGCATTAGGTAGCAATCTGGGTAGATGATGTGCAGCATTGTCGTCCTGCACGCCGCTGGCTGATGCAGGTGCCTTTGGTGGAGGATCGAGGAGCTTTATGCGAGACTCGATCGACTTGAGGACGCTCAAGGCGGCATTGAGCATCTGAGCAAGCATAGGAGCTTGATTGGGTCGCTCGAAATCGGCAAAAATGTGCTTTCGACGGTCATGGTCAGTATTGGCAATGATTTCGAGCTCCCAGAAGGCGAATGTTTTGACCAAGTCCCGCTTTGCATTAAGTCCATGGAGCAAGGTACCGTTGGGATCTCTGCTGGAGCTACTCAGAAGCTTGCCATCTTTGGTAGGCTCCTTCAGCATGAACAGTTGAAATAGAGCAATGTTGAGCTGCCAGGTCAGAGACAGAAAGGTGCCAAAGATGAAAGCTCTGCCCAAGATGGAACCGATATAGAAGCCACGGGGGGGATCAGCATCGGACCTCGCGATATTGGCGAAGACCTTTGCCCACCAGATATGCCATGACCAAAGGGACCGTCTGAATAGAGCAGTATACAAGAATGGTGCTGTAGTCGAAGCAACAGCGGATAGTGTTGCAGCTGGCTGGGCCAAGCTTAGTACTGTTCCAAGCATCTTCACAACCGCCGTCTTCTCCTTTGCTTTCTCCTTCGGTTTGTCTCGTGGCCGCTCTGACTTCTTCGCAGGCAGTGGTAGCGATGATGAGTCCTTGAGGATATGTAGAACAGCCTGCATAGCACCGAGCTGAAGGAAGAAATAGCGCAGGTAGATGGGTCGTTCGTTCAACTTATCTGGAGCGCCGTAACCACCGTTAATGATCCAGCCCAGAGCTGTCGAGGCAGGCGACGTGAAGACCAAGACTTCGCAGAACCACCAGGCCGAAGCCATATACCAAAGCAATGTGACATAAGTCGAGTAGCTGAGGAGCACTGAGCGTATGCTGGACCAGTTGGAAGGAGTACATCTCTTGCCGATTCCAAAGGTGCCAATCTGCAGCATGAGGATGAGAAGACTCGACAGGGCGAACAGGCCCGCTTTGACACCTGCTGGGCCTAAGGGGAAGAAAGCCCAGAAGAACGAGGGAATGCTGAGAAATGAGGAGATGCTGGCTGTTGCTTGGTCAGTATGTGCTCGCTGCCAGGGCTCTTGCTCTTGGGACTCACTGCACCAGTCACTGGCCAACCCAGCTACACCAAGGTTCCATATCAAAGCAAGACCAGCGGCATGCACGAATCTGGTGTGCAGTGCCGATGTCAGGAACCTGCGGTATGGTCTGGGTTTGGGTGCTACTGGGATGGACGCGGGCATGTTTGTGGTGGTCCTTCTCCGAGCTACGGTCGCATCCTGAGTCGTATCTGTGCGAGATGGGTGGCCAGCTTCGTGCAGTCGGCGCCAACGCAGGATTGTAGAAAGTACGAAGCGTGGAATTGGTTGCCAATGTAAACAGAAAAAGGCGCGTGGTGAGGAAAGGCACGCAGGCACGTGAAAGTTTTGGGGGCGCCTGTGACCGTGATGCCTGCGCGACGTCAGCCCCAAGAGGGAGCACGTAACTGTTCACCTAACCTACCTACTGGCAGCCACGGACCCTGCCAGGCGTCACTTGCTTCTATCCCATTCATACAACACGCTCAACTACGTCGCAATCAATCGGCCGGTGCTTCTCTAACTTCGCCTCCTGCACCCAACATGTCTTTCGACAGACTGCCGAGTTTAGAATCCCAGCCGACCACGACGAGGAGGCAAGACGACTCCGTCTACCGGGATGACCCAGAGTTTCAGCGCTTCACAGAGAACCTATCTACACGGCTGTTTGAGCTTGTGTCCAACGTGTCGCGACTCTCGAATGAGGTGGGGAAGCTGGGAACATCGCGCGGCACTGAGAGAGTGAAAGAAAGAGTGCATGATTTACTCGAAGATACCCGCGATGGCTTCAAGGACGTCGGCGAGGGCATCAAGAAGGCGCAGGCATGGGATGACTTGAATGTGAGCCTATGCGCTCTACTGGCCAGACGGTCTCGCTAACTCAGGCAGGCATCGCAAAAGTACACCAACCAGAAACTGTCGCGAGAGTTTTCAACCGCTTTGACCGAGTTTCAGGTCGTTCAAAGGCGGGCTTTGGAGAAGGAGAGGGCATCGAAAGCTGCCCTGGAAGAGACCGGCAACGTCCAGTCACCTTCGGCCGACGGCGGGCAGCAATTACAGCAGGAGTATCAACCACAATTAGCCGAACAGGGCGAAGTCGACTTCCAGGAAAACCTGATCATCGAGCGCGAGGGCGAGATACGGCAGATTGAGCAGTCGGTCGGCGAGCTAAACGAGCTCTTCAGAGACGTCGCCCACATTGTGCGCGAGCAAGGCGACATCCTCGACACCATCGACGTGAACGTGGAGAATACGTTGCAAGACACGAGGGGTGCCGATGTGGAGTTGAGGAGTGCCAGCCGGTACCAGAAGGCGGCGAGGAACAAAGCATGCTGCTTGCTGCTGATACTTGCAATGGTCCTCGTCATTATAGTTCTTGCCGTTGTCTTGGGGTGAACACTGCCTGCTGCCCGTCATGACTTGACCTAGAGATATGTATATAGAGCATGCACGACCAAGCGCGTCACTGTCTATCCCCCTTGTTGCCTGGTCGTCTGGACCACGTAGACTGCCAACGCTGTCCCGGTAGTTTCAACAATGTTCGAGGTCTGCAGCAGGAGGCCGCCAGGACCAGAATGAACAGAACTGACATCATTCGCGCTCCACGAAACGCGTCGGCACGCGTCTTGGTGGCTCCTACGCAAAGTGCGTTGCACCTTCCTGCAGTCTCGATACAGACAAACAAGGTCTGACCATGTACAACAACAGCTGAGCAGCTGATTGAATCGGGCGCGGTCAAGTTCCAAAATGCTCCCGAGTCCACCAGCAGAAATGAATCATGAGACGACGCCAAAACGAAAACGATCACGATCCGATGTCGAAGCTGAAGACGCACGCGACAACTCCTTCCAACTCGAGAACCTAGGCAGCAGCACCTTCCTGACATTCGAGTCGGTGTCAAAACTGCTTCGAGCGCACCTTCCTCTATCATGGCTCGGTTCACCCCCTGCAAACACGTCTGTTCCTCCCGGCTCACTGCTTCAAGGTCAAATCAAGCAAGTTTCCAGTTTGGACTACTCGGTACTCGTTGCAAGACAAATTCCCAACGGAGGTTTGTACGTGCTGGAGAAAGTCGAAGATGCGTGTTTTGTTGTGCACCCTCTTCAACCCTTTGTCTCTGAGAAATGGATCAAAGACGCATCCATTGGAGCTGCACCACCGGTCTCGATGCAGATGCTCATGCATTATGTGCCTATGCCGGAGTACCCTGAGCCACGAGATCTGTGTAGGACGCCGAGTATGACGGCGTCGGATACGGCAGTGAAAGTGCCAAAGAATCGACGTGGTGCCGCTGCCAGACTTTCGATACTGAGTCAAATGGAGAAGCAAGATGACGGCACGCCATCACCGCGCTTGCAAGAGCTACCTCAGCACGTCGACGAGCCTCAGACTGTCGTCAGCGCGGTGTCTGATGCGCCGCAACAAATTGAAGCGCCTCTGGAAGAAAAGTGTCTGACCCTTCATGCAGAAAGTGCCGCTCCAGCTGGGTCATCTACCACTTTGGGCGATTCACAGACAGACTTACTGACTCCTGCCTATCTGCGGCAACGTTATCTTGACCATCTCTACAAGGTGAAGACCTCCCTGGCGTTTTATGTCAAAGGACCGTTAGGCAGGGCTAGAGCGAGGGCCAAAGCTGAGAACGCTTCCATGACCATTGCCGACCTTGCGAACTTCTACCGTGATAGTGTTCTGTCAGCGAAGAGAATGGATTTGAAATACAAGGAGTCGCTCAAGGATGCTATTCTCAGCATTGCCCAAAACTCTGAGGCCGCCGAGGACGAACATCCAAAGAGAAAGCCAACAAAGAGAACAAAACTAGGCAAAGATGGCCTGTGGCCAACGGAACCTGAATTCATCCGCTTTTGGTGGTACCGCAGGGATTCGAAAGCTGCAACATCACAAGCGGATAATGCAAGCGAGTTGCGAGACGCAGTCGCTGCCCAGCGCATGCGAGAGGCGCAAATGCAGATGATCCTCATACTCGAAATACTCGTCATCGAAGCCAAACAAAATGAGAGGAAGGGTGATTCCCAGAAGCCTGTGTCAGAGGATCCTGATGCCAAGGTCGAATCCATCGAGCAAGAGGTGGGTGTCAATATGAAATCAGAAAAACGGGTCAGGAAACGGGATCTCGAGGCTGAGCTGGGAGTATTGGCTGATAAAATGTGCATTTGGCACAGCGTCGGCCTAGAGCTCAACGACTCACAGGACAGCCATAAAACAAAGGGTGACGAAGATGGGGAACAGGACGAAACGAGGCACAAGCTGCGCCACTTCTGTACAGACATCCTGATTGCTTTCTACAACCACAGGTTACCTACACTGTGCAGGAGACTGTGCAAGACGCTCGCCGGGCCCGTACTATATGACCAGATTCAAAAGGAGGCTCGCATCAAGCAGAACAACGCCAAGAGTGTCCCTCCAGGGGCGGTCTTAAGGCGAGCAGCATCAAAAAATGGGCAACTTGAACGTGTCTTGAGCGAACAAGGGTCAGGAAAGCCTTCACCCCCGGCACTGCTGCGATCCTCGACATTACCACCCGTGCCACATTTCAAACGGGAGCCTTCTGAGACATTCTCGAGATCACACAGCAGGCAGATGTCCCTCAGTTTCTCTAACCGCGAAGTTGACCTCGAAGCGGATGCTCAAGCGACTGCCTCGAAGAAGAGAAAACTAGATCTAGTTACCAGCCAAAAGCAAGAACTGGCCGCTGCTATCCAAGCCTTGAAAAAACCCAACCGTCAAGACGCAGGCAAGGGATATATGGACGAACTTGAGCTAAGAAGATCTCAATTGAAGCAACCAGTTCTAATCACTGCCACTCCTAAAGCCGACCGAAGGAAGACTATGGGTGATGCGAGAGACGAACCAATCGTGTTGCCTGTAGCAGTGACTGACATGTTGATTCCGTCGTCGACCACCAAATCGAGAGTTGTCGGAACCTTCAAATCTGCTTCAAGGTCGTCTTCGAAGAAGAGGGCTGTGCTAGCTGCTATTCACGATACTCCTTCACGAAGTACGAGCCGCAAATCTGATCCACTGCAAATTAACAGTAGGTCATCAAATCGACGGCAGTCGAGTGCCGAGCTAGTGTCAGTCCCAGATGCTATCTTGGCAACGCCTTCGAAGCCGAAGCCGAAGCCGAAGGATCTTAGCGAAGTCTTCACTACACCCATGAAGATGCCCAAGAGCTCAGCAGACGACAAGGAGAACGAGTTCCGGGTCACCGAAATGGCGTGCAAGACCATGGACCGCGCCATGGCGATGCCCGTCGCGGACACTATCTACGATACGCTCGGTTGGAACAATGATTACGATTTATAAGACCCAATAGGAGTAGTATTGCCGACACGGCATGACAACAGAGTCAAAGCTTGGCAAATAGCGCAGCCGAACAAGATCGGCACATATGAGCGTCAGGCTAAGATCCTTGAAACAGAAGCTCTTGAAATAGAAACTGGATCGACAAGTGAACCTAAAGTCAAGTGTTCGACAAGTTTTGGTCCGAAGACGTTTCTCTTCGCAAGATACAATACACGTGTCAGACGCTACATCTACTTTTCTGTGATACTCCTCTTGTGCCTAGTGAAGGGATAATAGAAACGAGATGCTCGCCAGCACGAGCTTCAAGACCATGAGTGGGTGACGTCTGGGTGCTGCAAAACAGGTTTGGAGAGCAGAAAGCTTGACACGCTAGTTCCTTTCATAGCTTCTGAATGGGTCATCGCCTCTCCATCAGCCACATGAGCCACACTTGCTTCTCGAGCGGAAGCTTGTGATTGGTTTGAATGTGGCTCAGCCACAGTCAACTGACTAGGCATCCCGAAGAACGTGTTGTGAATGGGCATCTGGGGACGATCCATAGTCCCTGCAGCGCAACCGAATATGTTGCAGCAAGCCACCAACTAAATGAACCACTCATATTGCGTGTTCTTCCAACAATGCCACGCCTCGATTCCCTGAATGATGTAGGAGGAACCAGAACCCTGGTAGCCCACTGTCACTTCTCCTTCGGGACATATCTCCACGTATCTTGCGTGCCGTTCCCTGAAGACCACAAGTACTTGTTTCGCATCCCACTGTGGCAACCTGACAATGTCTTGTAACAGTGGTCTGCTATCACAGTCCTCGAGCTTCCAGCACTATGATTTAGGAGAATTTTGACATACCTATCCAAGTGCTATAACGTTAACGAGCTGCTCGTTTAGCAGAGTACTGCCGCTGCACCCACCACATACAACATGGCCGGCAGGCAGCTGTTGCTGTTGTTGAGTCTTGTTGCACTATCAGCGGCGCAAGGTGACCTCTTCAGTTCTCTGCTTTCAGACGCACAATCAATCTACACAGTGGTCACCTCTGCACTCGCAGCAACGCCAGCTACAACGACATCAAGTAGCGACTCATCCTCTGCGTCATCGACAAGCTTATCCACCTCATCGGCGTCTTCCAGCAGCACTCCATCCACATCTGCAACACCTGCTTCGAATCCCTCGAGTACGCCAAGTTCTACCTCGAACTCAGCAGCTACACTACCAGCCGCAACAACTGCCGCATCTGGTAGTGGTGGTGATGGGGACGGAAGCAACAATACTCTCGCCATAGTGCTGGGTTGCACACTAGGTGCAATTGCGGTAGCTGCATTGCTGGGACTACTGTATCTATGTTTGCGCCGTAGGAAGCGCTCGAAGGTTTCTGGCAAGCATCGACCATTGTCGCCCCACGATGACGAGATTGAATCGTGGAGGCACGAAAAGCCGAATGCGCGGTCACTCAAAGGTCCTGAGGAACACATCACCCCAAGTGGTACCTCAAATTCGGCGGTGCCTTTCATGGCAGAACGCAGCAGTGATGCGTATGGCTACCACCCCCATCAAAACCCGTTTGTGCCTATGCCACCTCCTGCCAGGCGATCAGGTTCGCAGGCTGGATTACAGAACCAAAGCTATTCTGCCCACCCTTACTCTCCCGAGCATGTCAACAACCAACAGTCATATGGATATGGTGGTATGCACGATGACAATCATGACAATCACACGCTTGCTGCTGGCTTGGGCGGCGCAGGTCTCGGTGCCTTGGCTATCCATCCTAGAGATACGCACGAACAACAGAGGCCGGCTAGTCGAGATAGAGACACCAGCGCGCGACTCAACTACAACGAAAATGGCCAAGAGACTTTTCCACAAGCCAACGCCCATGACCGAAGGTCAGGTAGCTTTGGAAGAGCAAGCGCTAGCGAACCATGGCCATACATGGATGCCCACACGCGGCAGAGCATGGACAGTGCGAGGTCTAGAGCACGAAGTTCGACTAGGAGCCAAGAGCACTTCTTAACACCTAATCAGCACCCTAAAAGCTACCATGATATGACAACCTATCCTGGATTCGCTGGTCCGGTAGGAGTCGGAGGATTGGTAGGTACCGCCGCTGTTACTAAGGCACTGAGTCGCAGCCCTCACAGAAAAGGCATATTGAAACAAACGGCTTCTGAATCATCTGATCCGTCGTCTCTCACAGATAGTAGTCGAAGCACGCCATACGTCACGAACATAGAGAATCGTGAGAACGGACCACATGAGCTCGATTCGACAGACGTTCCGGCGACACCGAATACTCGCGCGAGACGTCGCAGTACGCTTGGGACGGCGGCACCTCTAGCAGCTGCTACAGCTGTTGCTGGCGGATATCGTTCCCGCAGTGCCAGTAGATCCAGGAAGTCACAGAGTCGGCCCACATCTTCAGGGCTACCGTCTCTTGAGCCTCCTCGCATCCCCAGCAGAAGCCCGAAGCGGGCCAGTCAAGGCTTTCGCGGTGCTAGGTACTCATCAGTGAACGAAGGCACAGCTGAGCTGCCCGTCAATACACCAAAGCAGGAGCTAGTTTCCCCTCCACTCGAGCCTCAAGACACATTTGCGACTGAGCGCGACGAGCTCATGTCCCCTGTGTCACCGATCACCAATTCGCAGCCAGGCACATGGTCAAAAGCACAAGCTGAGGAACTAGGAATGAGCCAACCACCTATGCCATTCGGATCCAAGACTACAGGCCAAGACACTTTAGTTGACGACTACACGTCGTCTGGTAACGATCGTGACTCTATTGGAAACACAACTTCCGAGTCCAGTGCGGATCAGCAATCTTCTGGCCTTGTGTCAGCTATACAGCGCATCTTCAGCTCTCAGAAGCCAGCTTTGGCAGACAACGAGATCGACGGTACGTCCTACGGACGTCCGCGCAAATCCCAGCGCTTTCAGCCTGTCAGCACCGACGATGATGAGATTTATGACGGAAATCAGGCAGGAAGTCGCGTTCTAAACGTGGCTCGCCGCAAACCAACACCCACACACAATTCTCCACAAAACGCAGTCCATAGCCACCAAGGAGATATTGACCAGACAGATATTGGCGCACACGGCACGACTGTCTCTGCACCGCATGCGGGATCTGCAAGGATGCCGGCCCAACAGCCACACCAAACACAGTCCTTCGACGACTTCCGCAAGAGCGTGGAGTCTGCACGTTCCCTCCCGCCGACCTACCGTACAAGAGAGAACAGTTTCGCTGCTTCGAACCCGAACATTGCTTCTACCACTAGCACCAATGATTATGCGCCAGCAGCCGCATCGGTCAAATCACTAAGCACGAATATGCAGAATACTGCCCGTCCGAGGGCCATGTCCAGGTCAGCCTACGGTCAAGGCAGTGGTGACCCGTTTGATCTTGCTCGCACGCGGAACGATTCAAGCATGACGGGAATCTCGCTTTCGGATTACCCTTCGCTTGCTTCGTCTCCGGCTCCGGCTCCCGCTCCCGCTCCCGCTCCCGCGTCGACAATTGCTTCGAACCATTCCCGACCTTGGCCTCAGGGAGCGTCGTCCGGTGAACCGACCCTCGCCGATCTGCGACGAGAAGTCCAACAAGATGATCGTGAACGCGCACGGCGGTCCTCACAGACGATGACACGCAGCCGTGGTCTAAGCTCGAGTAACGGCGCGGGTGTTGCGGGCCTGAGGTATGGCGATGATAAGTCACTGTTCAACCTTGTCGACCAGTCACTAGGACAGAGGGGCGGTAGCGGAGAGTACGATTGCTTTTACGGACAGGACGATCGTGCTCAGAACCAGGTGCAGAGCAAGCAGAGGCCAGGTAGCGTGGGTTGGGCGTACTGAGATTTATGATACCCACATAGTTGCAGATTTTCTCTGTTGTGACCAGATAGTCATGATAGATTCCTACGATTCCTACGATTCCTGTGTCATCTTCCTATCTCGAATTGTCACGCATGTCCCAACATACGTAGGTAGGCGTGGACGTTGTATACAAGTAGAATGACATTGAATTTCAGCTTCCGCAGTAGGGTGGGGCGGACGTTGCTCACCGACATCGTGGTCCAGCTTCATAGGGGACGGGTTTCGATTCCTTCCCTGCAGCTGTGGTGGATGCAGTCTCTCCTCAAAGCACAGCGCATCGTGAATGCCTAATCTGAGTTTTGAGATCTAGAACTACCAACAGGCACAATTATGGGTTCAAATCTTTAGGGTTTCCCCAGCTAAGGTAAGTCAATAACGCCCAGGAAAAGCTGGCCTGGAGTGCTGCCAAGAAGGGGTCCTCGTGTGCGGCATCTTCTGTCAAAAACAGAGAAACACCCTAACTTTAGCTGCTGCTGCCGCTTGCTTCTACCCCTCCGCTTCAACGGAGAATTTCATTGCATCATACTCTCGACTTCTCGTCCCTTGCAGTAGTTGCAGGCCTCATCTTCATCAAGATTCGCGTCGTAATGTATTGACACTAGCGGTCCTTTCACGGCTAAAAACGGCTTTTAACAACATGGCCTATCAAACATTAGATCATTCTACATGACAACTTGAAAGGACGACATCGAGCAATACCGAATATGCCGCAACACGCGCTACAGCAAGTCGATCTGGTATGATACACGCGACCACCTAACGCGTTCCATGTAGTAGCCACATGTGCAGAACATCGCAATTGTCATGGGAAACTTGCATGTAGAACGCGACGATCGCCGCTACACACTTGCAGAACTAGGCATCACTACCTCCACGGATGCTGAAGGCAACGACCGTTTGATCATCAATGTCCCACCCAATACCCTTTTTGGAACCCGTGAAGGCCAAGCAGTCTTTGACGAGAAAGCCCGCAGATGGGACTTTGCTATTACAGGTGTCGCGCGTATCGCTGAAGAGACCGATGCATCACTCCGAAGAAAGGATTCTGCAACGACTCATACCAACGCAAACCCACATCCGGTCAAATGGACGGAAAATTTCCCAAGGACGAAACACATTGACACATTTCTGAATGATGTTGACTGGGAAGCTACCTCACTGGGCCCTCTCGAGAAATGGCCAAGGCCGCTGCAAGTCTACCTTAACCTTGTGCTGACCGACAGCCAAGCCGCAGTCATTTACGTGAGTACTACCTGCAAGTGCCATTAGTGGACCGAGCTCTAACCAGCGGTAGTGGGGTGATGACCTGGTAGCGCTGTACAACGCAGAATTTGCCAAGTTCGTCACCGGGCGGCTGAGAAAGCCAGATGATACTCTAGGCACGCCCTTCAAAGAAATATGGCCCGAAGTGTGGGATGATTTCCAGCCGATGCTGCAGAGGGTTAAAGCACAAGGGACAGGCTTGGACACGAGTGAAATAACACTCTTCCCACTGATCGACGACATTCCAGAAGAAACAATCTGGCAAGGCAGCTTCTTACCCATTACGGATGACAAAGACGGCACTGTAAAAGGTTTCTACCATCGGGCACGTGAGATCACTAAGACGGTCATCGCAGAGAGGAGGACAAAAGTGCTCAGCACTCTGACTGCAAAGTCTCCCCCGGCCGGCACTGGTATCTTCGAGCACCTAACTAACTCCTTGGCCGTCTCTGAGAGAGACTTCCCGTTGAGCTTCGTTTATTCGGCCCAGGATGACCTTCCTACGGGCAAGTGTCGGCTCACGTTAGAGAGCGCCAACGGGCTACCGGAACGAGGACACCCACTAGTGCCGGACCAGCTCCAGCTCTACGAGGGCAATACAGGCTACATACCTCACTTTCGTACGGCCAAGAGTCGTGACAAAGTAGTTGTTCTCCAGACACGAGATGGGACATTGCCGCAAGAGCTGATCTCTGGCTTCCGGTTGAGTGGTTTCGGCGAGCCGTTACGCAGCCTGGCAATTTTCCCGCTCTCCACAAGTGACAGACTCATAGGAGTGCTAGTCGTGGGACTCAATCCAAGGCGCCCCTATGACGAGGAGTACCGGGAGTTTCTCGACACCTTGCTAAGGTCAATATCGGCAATGGTCTCGAGTGCGCTCGATCGTGAAGAAGCGCGTGATCGGGGTAACAGATTAGCCAAGCAGTTGGCAGATAGCGAGAAGTCAATACGTGAAATTGCACAGTATGGACCTGTCGGCATCGCACGATTTTCTCTAGGCGGCAAGCTGATGTGGGGCAACGATCAGTTCTACGAGATCACGGGACATGGCAGAAAACCTGAGGATCATTACGAGAAGTCCTCGTTCGATCTTGTACTAGAAGAAGACCTCGAGAAGTGCAAGAAGGCTTATGAGGAGCTCCATCGAGATCACAAAGCGATCAGTCTCACTCTTCGCATCAAAAGAATCTGGCACCCACCGAGGAGTCCCGACGCAACTGAGGATGAAAAAGAGCAGAATGTGAGTATTCTTGTGGCGGGATACCCGTTGTTGGAAGACAATGAAGTCAATGAAGTCAAAGCCTTTGCCATAAGCGTCGTTGATGTCTCACGCTTCAAGTGGGCAGAACAGGTCCAGTGTAGGGTTGCAGCATCCGCGAAGGAAGCAAAACGGCTGCAAGAAAACTTTATTGACATTGTCTCTCATGAGATGAGGAACCCCCTGTCCGCGATCACGCAGCTCTCAGATGCCATAGCAGGTTCAGTAGATGACTTCGAGGCGACTTCGAGGACTGTTGATGATGCAGTGGAGGTTTTGAAAAACAACACAGAGAATGCCACGACAATTCTCTTGTGTGCGGCTCACCAGAAGAGGTATGTCCGTTATCTCTATCTCAAAGTGCGATGTACTCACTAAAACAGGATCATCGATGATGTGCTTACTCTATCTAAGCTCGATTCAATGTTACTTTCGATAACTCCAGTCGTTGTCCAGCCATACAAGATCGTTGAAGATGTACTTCGAATGTTCGAGGCTGAATTCATTGCCCACGATATTGAAGTGCACCATGTACAAACTCAAGCCTACAGAGACTCAGAGGTGGACTGGGTTAGTTTGGATCCGTCGAGGCTTGGACAAATCTTCATCAACCTGATCACGAATGCCATCAAGTTCACGAAGCAAGAGCAGGAAAGAAAAATCACAATTCGGATCAGCGCTAGTGAAACTCGTCCACCCTCATTAGCTGGTGTCAACTGGTTTCCCACGCATAAGTTGCACAAGGATTTGACAAGGTCTTCCGAATGGGGTAACGGAAAGCCTGTATTCATATGCTTCGAAGTGCAAGACACGGGTCGTGGACTGGAGCAAAACGAGATGACAAAGCTGTTCGGCCGGTTCCAGCAAGCTACGGAAAAGACTCGTCAGTCCAAACATTCCCCTTACTTGTTCAAGAAGCAGTCCTAACGTTCACCAGATCTCAAGTATGGCGGATCCGGACTCGGTCTCTTCATTTCCCGTGAACTTACGGAAACCCAAGGTGGCGAGATTGGCGTCATCTCAGAACCAGGCAAAGGCACTACGTTCGCTTTCTACGTGAAAGGTCTCCGAGCAGAGGCTCCCGAGGCTTCAGCTTCAGCTCCCAGCGTTCAGCAGCCTGGCCTGTCGAGATCACCAAGAGGCCAGACACATGAAGCAGAACAGCAAGAAGATGCACAATCCAGCAGCGGAGGTAGTGTGAAGGATCATCTAACCATCTTACTTTGCGAAGACAATGTTGTCAATTCTAAGGTCATGAAACAACAACTTCAAAAGCAAAACTGTGAAGTCTTCGTCGCCAACCACGGAATGGAAGCCCTCGACTTCCTCGGCAGATCCAGCGCATGGCAAGGCATGCGAGAAGAGGCAGAAGCCATTGACTTCGATGTCGTACTTATGGACGTCGAGATGCCTATCATGGATGGGCTAACCTGCACACGGAGAATTCGACAGCTTGAAAGAGAAGGAAAGCTGACACGTCACATGCATATCATTGCCATTACTGCAAATGCGCGGAAAGAGCAACTTGATTCCCTCATCCAGGCCGGCTGTGATGACGTACTCCCGAAACCGTTTCGCATTAAGGAGTGTTTAGAGAAAATCAGATTGAATCTCGAACAGGACCGTCTGAAGAACGCAAGAGACAAGCTGGACCCTGAAACTCTAGCCCAGCGACCCAGGAGCAGCGAGCTTCCCACTCTGTGAACTCGACTGATTATGCTGAATGCTCTACACTTCTACGTAGGGGTACAGATTCGCATCATCACAAGCTCACCGAGCACTTTTGGTGGGGATTCATCAAGGCGATTCATGGCAACCAAGTGTCCGGCATCCTCTGTCAGAACATTGGAACAAAGAGCATGAGTGTCTCACGGTCTGGATCTTGGAAGTGTAATCGGGATCGAAGGGGGTCTGCTAATTGTCTAAATACAGCTGCAGATCGCTAGCGAATACGCCGTATGTGCAGCGTCCCCTGGGAATCCGCGCATAGAATACGCGAGCACACCAAAGCTGGACACTAGGTTTTGGGTAGCGTGGAAGACGTATCGCGTGGACAGGTTTGGGAGGTGCTCCTGTGCACGGCGAACGCTGTTTTCGCGGGGCATGGTTGACTCTGCGAGCTAGAAGCGAGCGACAGTTCAGAATCCCCAAGCCCTTTACGAGAACAAAGCAGCGCCGTCGAAGGCGTGCACAGGAGCGAATGGAGTACTACTAACCCCACAGAGCCTTCCATGGAAGGATCGCGCAAGTGACTACAGAAACACCGACTGTTATGTACCAAGCACTAGCATACCTATGTAGCCACAGCAGCACAAACATGTACTATCAGAACCATTGGCTCATGCATTCAGCCCTATGGCCCAGCCAGAAAAAAATGCGCAACGTAACGTGCGGTCTTTTCGTCGATCTAAGTCCTCAGCTCCTTTCAGCTCGTAAGCCAAATCGAGCATCTCCAGCCGTGGGCGTGCATGTGCCCATCCGTTCGCTTAGACACTTGGCCCCAAGGACTGCCGAGACCCGACTCGCCTGACAATGCAGGCGGTGTTGGGAGTGCCCTGATTGTACCTGTGGTATGGTAAGTGCATACGGTGTCTTTACATCCGCTGGCGTGATAACTTGAGGTAACCGAACACGAGGCGCCTGCCGAGTCGCTGATGGTGCAGAGCCCAGAGCAGTGGCGTGCATATTATTAATTGGTCTTGGCGGTGCAGAATCAAATGAAGTGCTTTCGGCCAAGGAGACGGTTTCGCTGCACGTGGCGTTCGTGTTCGTGCACGTTTTTGTTTCGATGTTGGATCGTAGGACGAAGTAAAAGCAGCGGGGTGCGGTGCGGCTGGACTTACTAACTAATTACCTGCTTCGTTGTTGCTTATGATGCCTCATGCATAAGCGAGTGTTTGTCCGGTGTGCGGCTGAAGGGTGTGGGGCGTGTGATAACGGACGGAAGGAGCACGCGCGGTCTACTAGGTAGAGTAACTAGCAATTAAGTGTGTATGAGGGAGTACAGGAAGATGTTGGGGGCTAGACGGTGATGGTACATGTTCAGCTGCGCAGGCGTGATGGTGTGTCATCGTGGTCCAGAGACTGAGGTGCCTGGGGCTGCAGTGTACTCTAGCTGCTATGCTTAGTCATCGATGGTGGGCGCGTTGGTACCTGGGTTGCGGAGCGTTTGCAGAACTTGAGTCATGGATAAGAAAGGAACTGGAGTATGTACAGATGCGATTTCTCAGTGCCTTCTTCATGTTAGATCAGAGAATAACAAATTAACGTCCAAATTGGACGAGGGCTGCGAGGTACGTTGGGGCTCTTCGCTGTTTGCCAGACACGGACGTGGAGAAAACATTCATCGCGAGGAACAGAAAGAATTATAGAGGCATAGTCTCTAACAGCAAGTAGTGGCGTCGTGGTACGAAGCGCCGGTCACGTTGCATCGGCGCAACGAATCGCATGAACATCTCTTGAGAAACCCGCAATGCCTCAAGTTTGCCGCAACAATGGTCCTATTGAGCTGTCTGAAAGTTGGACACTGGCCGCACGTTGTGACTAGCGGCAAGACACGCTCTACACGGCCCTTCTAGGTATGTGCTAGAGTGTGTGCTGTGTTTTTTGAACTGCTCGTGAGATGGCTGGAGGCAACGTAGCATCGGATCCAAAAATCAAGCGTGAGCGTGCTGCTCTCGCAGCCAATTCACCCGGATGCTTCGGAACCTTGAATTTGGTCAGCTACATAGGACAAGCCATCGTTGTGCAATGATTACACAATTTGAGTACCTGTTGACCCTAGCAAAGCGCATTGTGCTGATTGATTGTGTGTGTAGTTGAAGCGAAGAGCTCGCGTGGCCGTTGAAGGTTGCTGTCTGTGGATGATGCACCGTCTTCAACTTTCATAGCTTCTGGGTCCAGCAGAAGAACCGTGACCAGATGCTTTGCTCTGACTGTTGTTCCTGTGTTTGTGCCGATTTATCAAAGCTACAAGTGCTGCTATGGTCATCCCCAAGCAGCGTAGAGCGTAGACTCGTGGTTTTCGACGACGGGTGCGGAGCTATACCGCGTATCGCGACTAGCGTGAGCGCAAAGTCGCCCTTCTGTGTACCAAAAAAGCTGCCAGTGTCAATGGATGACCGCCACTGCGAACGGTGACGAGACATACCTTCTCATCATCATGCTCACTCTCTTGATATTGTCTTTGGCCAATGGCTTCGTATCAGCTTTCGGTTTACCACGATAGGTAGGCTTGAATGCATCCCACGGTATTGAGAGGTAGTTGTAGTGATGTTCGTCGTGACAGACGTGTGAATCCTTTTTGCTGAAATCGAATTCCCATGATATTGTAGACTGCTCCCTACCATTCTCAGGGTTTGGTGGTAAAAGCTCGTCCTTCAAGATGAAAGTATAGATCTTCTCGTCTGTTTTTGACGTGTCAAGGACGAGTTCAATACCCTCATATTGAGCAAGATCCCAGTGGCGATCGTCACCGGTAGTCCGTTGTGAGGCAAAGCCAGCCCCTCCTAGTGTGTCGATATCGAGATGACCAGTGAAAGCGGCTTGCTTGTGTTCGATCTTGAGGTGCGACTTTCATTTAGTTCAGTACCAGAGCTCCAGAAAGCAACGATAAGGTTCAAGGGAGTGTTGCTGCCCAGAAGCTGGAAAGGCGCGACATGGAAGGAAGTGTACGGACCTGGGACTTTCCTCCTCGCACGCGGTCGTCACTATCTGTCCAGTTTTCAGGATCCCATCCTCTGAACGAAAGAAACGTTAGAGAATGAAGCTATCAAGAAGAACTTGCAAGAGTCAGCCATACAACTTGCCGCCAAACAGTAGGTTCGTCGATGAATCGTTGTTCATCATTTCAATCTACGATTCAAGAGTTGACAAGTTTCCAGCTCCAACCGATACGAACTTTGACCTGGTTGTCTTCGCGTAGCTTGCAGTGTTTCCCAATCAAGTACATGTGTACTTGAAGAGAATCATGCGAACCACTTGACGTAACTCATGGCAGTCTTTGGTAAGCTAGCCGTATTAGGAAAGACTTCAAGAGGCACAGGCTTGGCTCTTTTACCGTCGGCCGAGTGACAACCAATCACAAGACGAACAAGGTGTGACCAAGAGTTGATCACATAAATATTGTGAACTGCCTGATGTAGCAGGGATGTGGCACCACGCAAGACAAGCAGAAATAAATGTCCGACGTGGCAGCATTGGGCATTGGTCCTGACGCCCATCGTTCCTGCGTACCAGACTCGTTCTTCTCGCCCTACGTGCTATCGTAGCAGTCGACCAACTCCATGGGCCTTGGGGTTGAACATCCCTGTGCCCTGGAGAGTCCCAAAGAATCGAGCAATCAATCGACCGTATCTGCACTTTGTGCACGATCGTCGCGTCCTCTTCTCATAATTGTCAGCACTGCTCCAACAGGTGTAAATTTGGCGAAGTTGACCGTGAGAGAGGTGTCAACGGTTGAATTAAGTAGGGTGGCGAGTTCTGCCTTGAGTTGCTTGATGACCAGCCGTCTGTTGCAGTGGGAGACTGTCATTCAAGTCAGCAGAGGCCCATGCATGTATGGTCTTTGGTCCGAGTACATGTGATCAAAATTGTTTCATTATCTGCTATGAGGATACTGCCGCGAAAAGAGATTGAGATAGTTTACCCTTGAAAAATATTCAGCAGATACTTGCTCTGACCCTACGCCCATTCCCGCTAGTGTCGTATAGTTGATTCCAAAAGGGTTCAGAAAGTCATCGTTCATCGAGTATGGATCTTGTTTTGTGGGGTCTGAGTGTGGCATCGATGGAAGAGTGTGGGTTAAAGAATCTGTGAAACCCGTCTGGAACGGTGGCTCTGTATATATCTGTGGTACCCGGTTCACTCTTCCGAACGAGAAATCTTGAGAGAAATAGTCTGAGCTTGGGGCATAAGATGAATGAGAGTACGTCGGTGGTGACAGGTCATGATAATGCTGCTCCTGCATAGTCATACTAGCGAAGGGATCGTCTAAGGGAAACAACTCCGGAGACAACTGATAATCCTGAGACGTCGTACTTGAGGCTCTGGAAGCCCCCGAATTCTGCCTGGCTGTGTTTTTGCTATTTCGGCATGATGAGGTTTGCTGTCGTGTCTTTGGGATCGCTAGCTCAGCATATGATGGCTCCGGAGATACTGACGTTACAGTTGATTTCCGTTCGAGGTCCTCCAATCGCTGCTTGAGCTTCTTACGGTAGTTGCGCTACCCTCATGTCAGGACTGACCCGCAACAACAAAACGTGATGATATCTTACTTGAGCAATACGATTCTGTATACGTCGTCGTTCAGCTAGATCTGAGATCTTTGTCCAGTCTTCATTGGGATTTGCTGAGGCGCTGAAAGCAGAGCTGTTGTTGTGCACTGCTGGATACCTGGCGTGATTCGTTGGCTCTTTATACTGATGCCGTGGGAACGGCTGCCTATCAGATTGCTGCATTACGTCGAAGACGATTTCGAACCACTGTTATAGATAAGGGTACGCTGCACTAGGATGTTGTTACAGAATATTGTCGAGATTTGTATAGTAGTGCGGACAGCTGCAAGCTTGATGACCTCAGTGGCAAGCCCAAAGGGAGGTGAGTAGTATTATATACAACGTCGATCAGTCAGAACGCGAGAGATGGAGGCCTTAGAAACCTGTACCCAGCTTGTTAGTAGATTAAATTCGAGACACTCAAACGAGGATAAGATCCTGGGCATGCCATAGGGCAGACTCGGGGACTCCATGTTGGAATCGGATCCGTGTCTGCAGCGTGGCGGACCAGGATACTAGGGCGAATGCTCGCACCATGGTAGAACTATTGGTGGGTGTGGTAGATGTAACGCAAGACGAACGTTAGGTACACCGCCAACCCCCTGCTCATCCTAGCTTAGGCCCGGGTAACTAGTGGGAGCCGCATAGGCAGATTCGTGCCATGCACGGCTGAGCAGACTGCACTGTAACATTCACAAGCCACCGAGCATAAGCAAGCGAAATGTGTAATTAGGAACGCTTTGGCTGCAGGTTACGAAGTTTGGGAGGAAAAACAACACGGCGTGATGTCGCTACGCAAGCCACTGAAATGCGACATCATTTTGGGCTTAGTCACCCGCCGCATTTAGCACGGCCACCGCTCAAGCGTCAACCTAGCAGCGCTTAGTTCACAAGCAGAGCTCGCAAGGCGCGGTCGTGGCATGCAGGATGACCCAACTCTGCCCATTGTATCCATGGCGTCACCGGTTCAATTGCTGTTTCACTCATGCTACTTGCATTGATCAAGCGAGAACAGCCGTAACTCTCTCTTTTGCGTTGTTGACTCGATGGACCCAGTACAGTGATTGTGACCATGATGCACCCAGTTGTGTGCCCGAAGATGCTCAGGCTGCACAGACTTTCGTGTTTGTACTTTGGTGAATATCTAATTACGGACGTATCTGGCGAACAGCTGGGTAGCACTTATCTTAGCGCGAACTTAATATGAAGTGTCAGGATCTCCCCAAAATAGTCGATTCAACCTCTGTACTTTTCTCTCCAATCGCGTACCGAGCTTTCCTACCCTTGAGATATACCCGATTCGTATCATGATATCTCTTGGTGACACTCACTCATGATCACAACTCTTCTATAGTAGGCACTAGGGGCATAGTAACCCGCAATCAGGAGGTTAATGTGTCTGGACGCACGCAGGAATCCTTGGAGCAATTTTTTCCAAGTCGTTTCTGCTTCGTGGTAAGAGAATAGCTGTGTACAAGAGTCCGGGTGCTTGACACGTGTGGGCCAATATGTCATGACGTGAGGTTTTCGCCGAATCTCTTGCAATCCCGATGACAGCACTCGATGAAGGCATTCTTGTTTCGTATCCTAGACGAAACGTGCCAGCGGCTGCTTTCCGCGCAGGCTTCTAGGGCTAGATCCGGATGCATCGAGCGGGATCTCCAAAGTGGTGGCCTGTAGCCGTTGGGTGTCCACGCTCTCCATCACCTGACCCGGAAGCTCGTACTAAGCATGAAACCAATCACGACGATTTAGGGCCAATGTTACCATGCTCATGGAATGATGACATAAACTACAAAAGGACATTGGCATGCTCTACGTAATGGCAGCAATCGACGGTAGGGCTGAGTCCTGTACCACACTAACAAATCGAAAGCTGCAAGGACTATTTGTAGTGAGTAAATGTTGCGGTGAGCGAAGCCATTTCAGCAGCACAACTTATGCACGCACAAACTGCAAGTCTAAAAGAGGCAGGTCTATGCTGCTTCATGCAGTTGACGAGTCACTCTTGCCAAAGGGGGCATGGTGAAGATGTTGAAACGCATGCGAGGTTTAGCGAGATCCGAAAGGACCATGAACATCATCTCCGTGGCTTACATAATCATATGTTCTGAAAATAGCTGTGCAAAGCGAGCAAATAACTCGTCGCTGTACCGTGTATCTGTACAGGTCCATAAATCACCATTGACACCACTCGATGCATGACAAGTCTGCCGTCGTCAAGACATGTCCCCACGACAGATATTAGGCAAACATCGCGATCAGCATTGCCGTGAGCCACGTGTCCGTTGACCTCCATCGTTAAGCAGCAATCAGAAGCCTGTGATTGAAAGGGGACGACACCGGCTCTTTAATTCCGATTTGCCTAATCTTAAGAAGAAACCACGCTTGGCAAGACTTGCTCTCAGCCGCAAACAAAGTAGCAACCCTGGCACTCTGATAGCAGCTCAATATTAGGCTCAATTGAGATGCAACAATCCTACTTTGAAGGAGATGTACTTTCCGCAATGCCGAAGCAAAAGCATCACTAGCGTGCTTGCAAACAAGGTGATCAGCAATAACACTTACACAGAGACCGCGATCCCCACGGGGAATCTAAGGCTCGAGTTTGACTGGCGTATCGTGGCCACTCGCCGTGCAGCAAAGAGCAAGCCTCAAAAGTTCGCGCGGAGTGTCGGCGGTGGCATCGGACTAGGTTTCCGGACTGCATCTGACCCTCCACCTGCCGCGTCTCAGCCGCTATCAGAGTGAGATACAACTCAAGGTCTTGAAGCCGGTGTAGCCATACTTAGTTATGCACAAGGCCTATGACTGTTGACGCAACACCGCCAATCGTGTCTGATCGAGAAGATGCCTCATACCTTGATAGGGGAACATTCACTGAACGACGCCTACATCATTCGCCTAGCCACTCTTCATTCCGGTCACCGAGCACCTGGCCTGTATGATTTCCAGCCTACCGAACTGGATCTATCTCCCATCCAGAGATGGTTCACTGAATGGCGCCTGGAAATGCGCAACGCCGATCTCGTTTTGAGCTCAGAATCAAGCGCCC
Source organism: Knufia petricola (assembly GCA_002319055.1). NCBI lineage: Eukaryota > Fungi > Ascomycota > Eurotiomycetes > Chaetothyriales > Trichomeriaceae > Knufia > Knufia petricola. The sequence goes on along the minus strand of NMUC01000085.1, from coordinate 30,553 downwards.
GGATCTCCACATCTAGATCTCGCAGAATTGTTGGCAACTAGTAGTGATAACGAATGCATCGAACCTGCTTTTTATAGATGCATGTGAATGCATGCATGCCCGTCGGTACATCAGATTTCCGTCATTTCCAGCCGCGAGATCCAGGACTCAGCTCAGGACGCCCCTCAGTCTACTACAATCGCAATAAGGAACGGCAAGAAACAAGCAACAGCTCAAACCTATTCGGGAACTACCTAGGCTACCGACAAGGAGAATCTGTTCCGTGAACAAAGCTACGCGTACTACCATCTGGATTAGAAAGGTCCTCGATTTACGCCCAACACCCTAATCGCAGCACATTGCGGAGGCATCCGCCGCACTTGCTTGCGTTCAGGATTAGTTTCTGCGCCAAAGTCGATGACACGAACCCGAGAACTAGATTCACTGCTGCGCATACGTTTGCTGCACGAGGGAAGAGTAGAAAAGGGTCACAGTGGAGAACTACTTGTGCGAAGCTCATCTCGTTAAGTGCTTTACTGACATGAAGTGATGAGGAACACACACTTTTCGACCGCCGAAAAACTGCAAGGAATGCTGGCACACGGGAAGAAGGAACGCTCCAATCCCTGTCGCCAAAACGCAATGTGCCGTCGATGGAGTTTTGAAAGAAATACTGGTCAAGGCCAAATTCTATGTGCCAGCTTCTCATGTGTTCACGGTGGTAGACCTGACCACAACATCGCGCATCCTCGATACTGCAGACACGATAGACGAATTGCTGGGAACTAGTGATATGAATGTGTCGAGCACTCAGGACTCGGCTGCGTCATCCACCAGTTCTTCGTCTTTGCGAGCTTCTGGCGCCGCATCCATCACCTCTGTGTGTGAGTCAGACTCCCGAAACGCTCTCATCATACCTGAACTCTTCCTGTGCCTCTCCTGAAAGCACTTCATGTAACAAAAATCGACCTCAAAGGCCACCATCTTCGTTTGCAGCTCCGTTATTGACCTCTTTGTGCTTCTGATCATCCTCAACATCGAGGTCAAGGACTTCAACCTCTGTCATGACCTGATCGCCAGCTATATTCGTTCCATACCCATTTCGAGCCAGCTGCGCCTGTTGTGTGATCTCCTTTTGTGCCCTTTCAGCCTTACCAGCCCTGGTGTTCTGCCACAAGTAGCGTGCGCTAGGGTCAGCTTTCTTAGCATCCGCATATGTGCGAATACCACGAGCTGGATCCTTCCAATAGCACTTTCGTCCCCCTTGACCTGGCTGCTTGGTACACTTCATGCAGCGACCTTTGTTGTCGAGCTCTGTACCGCTGCACTTTCGATCCATGTGTATGCATGTTAAGCACGAGTCATCCTTGTCCTTCTCATTTGGCCAATTGCGAGGCCGCACGGTGGCTACTTCGTCCCACTTTCGCGGCGAAACAGCCCGCTTCTAGCGTGGCTTTCTAGTCGGCTCCTCACTTGGTGAAGTTTTCTCTCTGTCATCCAGTGTACTTTTCGCAGCCAGATGCTTTCCATTGGCATTGATGGCGCCATCGCCAGTTTGAGTCATCATTGCAAGTGGTCGACGAGGGGGGAGACCAAGGACTGCCTGGTGCGCTGCTGTCAGGCTTGTACCTGATGGCAGCATTGCTGTGTGAGTTCGGCAGAGTCTGAAAATGCTTGTACCATAATGCCGACCCCATTGAGCAGAAAAGTTTTGCACTTGCACGGGCGCTGCCCCCTGGCCACGCACGGTGATCTGAACTGAAGCGCCCAAATCCACTCCGGGATTCAGGCCTAGGAAGCGTGGTGCAGAGAGGATGAGTGATCCGAGGTACTCGTCACCATCGCATACGGGCATACTGTATGGTGTGGCAAGAGCTCTGAACGGCTTGCCCAGAACTTTTCGCCGTAGATTCGCGATTGATTGACGCAATGTGTCTGATGCAGACATGTACATGTCGTTGAGAGCAGTGTTGTCATAATCGAGAAAGTCAATTTGGGTGCCTGGTGCCAAACAACGGGTTGCCAATGCATTTCTGAGATGCATGTCGTCGAAGCAGGCGACTATAATGGGTGTGGCCTGGCATAAGGCACATCTCGGCAGTTGATGTTTCTCGCAAGGGTTGCTTACGAGTTCGGAGAGCTGCTTGACCACTGCACCCCATGGCTGATCGTTGGTGAAAGGTCCATGCGTCCGGACTTTGCCATCAGCTGGTCTTAACAGTATGTACCACACAACAATGAACTTTGGATCCAGGCCGTAAGCGACATATGTGGCTGTGAAGAACTGGAGGTATGCGCCAATGAGTTCTCTCATGGTGGTGATCTTGTGCAGCGGAAGTGGAAGACCTTCGATATTTCGCAGGAGTTTACTTTCGCCCATGAGGATTTCCCCATTTGCGGAACGAAGAAAAGAACCAAGCTGCAGTGCGGCCTCTACCTCATGACTGACTCGGGTTGAACCAAGAGTATTGGCAGACTCAGCTGCATCTTGGGCTGGATTGTCGGACACGCTTCCTGTGTTGCGTGGCTTAGGCTGTTCTGGATTGATGGTGGGCTGATTCTTGGTGGGTAAGTCATCACCATTTGAAGCTAATTTTGGTCAGTGAAATGAATCTTGCATGAGACTTTGGCAGCGTAAGCCTTCCTATAGACAAAGAACTTAGTACTTACTCATAGGCTTCTGAGGATGATATGTTGATTCCATCGTGCACTTCAACGCTTTTTTTTTTGACGCTTCGTGCTGGCGAGACTAGTATACTCCAAACAGATCATCCAGATTTGTCCCAAGTTGTCAATAGTGGTATTCGTTTGGTCGACTTGTACTATGCTAGACAATAGGCGAAGAAAGGTTTGGGGGATGTCAATTATTTATGCCAAACTGCAAGTGCAATCGGACGAGTGATACTGCCACGTTGCTGATAGGCTTGCACTACTGCGGTCGAATTCAGTCAAAAAGAGACGCTTCATGGCTGGTTAGTGAACGCCTTTTCCTGCACATAAGTTTGAGTGATAGTTCATGGCCCTCAACTCTGGCGTGAACATGCGTCTGACTGTCACGAACCTTTCTGTTTCCTTGTACATGCAGTGCACATGTAACGATGTCATCAACACTTGCACTCACTGCGCTCCGTTTGATGCATGCACTTCGTCATCATTCCACCATGACTTCTTTCAATTCATCTGCTGGGAATTCAAGACCTTTGATCGTTGCAATGATGCACTTCGCAAACAACTCGGGACTCTGGCGATTCCAGGGGTGAAACATGCGCTTCGCTTCGAAGACTTTGATATCGACACAATCAGCGACTTCTTGGTCAGCTATTTTCTTGTTCTGCGATCTTCCAGCGAACGTCAGTCCGGCCTCAACGGCCCAGGAAACGGAATCTGAGGTAGGCATGAACCATTTGGTCCTCGTAGCAGCCACTATCCTTGCTCGAAATTTTGAGTCATTAGCGTTACTGTATTCAGTGGCTTTGAATGCCTGAACTGAAGAGCCGCTTGTGACAGTCTCGACTAGAATCTGCACATCTTCAAAAGTCGTCTTCCCCCCGAGCCCGTCCGCACCACCAGGATCAGCGTCTACTTCGTTATCTAACAATTTCCGGCGTGTAGTTGACGGAAGCATCTCGATCAGCCTTTGAGTTGCCCAGATTCCGCCCTTAGCGAACGGCACGGCTAGTGCAGGTGGGTTAGAAACCGGCTGCGCCAGGCCGCTCACAAACAGGCTGAGTGACAGATCTGGGTGAGCAGCAGCCAGCGTCATAGCAAGTCCACCACCCAGGCTCAAGCCCACAATATGCGCCTTCCCACCTTTAGCATAGCGACGGATCAGAGCCGCCATCGTTGAAACAAAGCTAGCCTTCCACAAAATCTGTGCAGGACGTCCATCGGCGTCGGGTGCAGGGTTTCGAAGCCTGCGAACGAGCTCGAGAGAGGGCTTAGTGAACAACGAAGGCGTTAGGAGATGGTATTCACGAAGATAAGGCTGGACCAAAGACCAGTCGGAGCCACTAGATAGTGCTCCATGAATGAGGATAATGGTTGTTGGAGCCGAATCGTTGTATGAAGCAAAATCTAGGTAACCTTCTTTATTAGCTTGTTGACTACTGTCAGACGTGTGGGCCATTGTGACGGAGGGTTGAGGTGATCAAAAAGGCCTCGGCTGCCCTGGCAGGCCAAGACCGTATTTACATGGCCGCGATATCTGGCTGCCTTTGACGTTAGGCAACAGTATAAAGGATCTGGGGGTTTAGTATGTGAGGTGACAGCACCGTGCATGAGCTACGTGATCGTGCTAATCAAGTTGTGGACGATGGCGTGAAACTGATAAGTAGCTGATGCAGGTACTAACTGAATCGATGTGCGTCGCGCTCGCGACTTCGCGAACAATCAAGTTTGGATATCAGGATCGAGGTCCTGTAATATGATGTGGTGGGCTTGATGACGTAAACCAGGTACCTGAAAGGCTCATCCTCCTGAAAGTGCTAAAAGAGCCTCATACTTGACCGCACAATCTGCCATTGAAGGAGTCGTTGATAGCCGTATGTGACCTCGGAATTCTTCGCCATAGTATCAGAGGACTGTACTGCCTTCACGTGAAGTGCCACTGTACTACTCATGGCTGGGCTGTTCCCTGTGATTTCGAGGCCGACACTGGAAGAATAGACTTCGAACTGACAAATCGCAAAGTGGAAATATGGATTCTGCGGATTTTGAGAATGCGTCTGCAAATTTTCTGAATTGGTTCACCTCCCAGCCTGGCACAGCTTTCAATTCATCCTTGAGAATCGTCGACCTCAGGAACCGCAATGCAGGGCGAGGTATAATAGCTACAGCCGATATACCAGCAGAGACGGACCTGTTCACGATCCCTCGGTCCGCAATCATCAGCGTTGAAACATCAGAACTTGCCCAAAGGCTTCCAGAGCTCTTTAAAGACGTTCCAGATACGGACACATCGAACCCAACCCTGGAAGATGATGATGCCGCCACTGACCTCCCGACCTCTTGGCTTGACTTGATCCTAATCCTCCTCTACGAGACTTTCCATTATTCAACCTCAAAATGGGCGCCATATCTCTCAGTCGTACCGTCAACGCCTTCCCAATTCGACACACTCATGTTCTGGACGCAAGATGAACTCGCCGAACTCCAAGCCTCCGCCATGCCATCCAAGATCGGCAAGGACTCCGCCAACAGGATGTTCAAGGAGCGCATCATTCCTATCGTGAAGAAACACGCCGACATCTTCTACCCATCAAACGCACAGCAGCTCAGTGACGAAGAGCTTCTACCAAGATGCCACGCCATCGGCTCCCTGATCATGTCCTACGCCTTCGATCTCCAGCCAGACGAGGACGAAGACGCCGAAGACGACAACGAAGATGGCTGGGTCGAGGACCAATCCAAGCCTTCGACGATGGGCATGGTGCCCATGGCCGACATGCTCAACGCCGACGCAGAGTTCAACGCCCACCTGTCCCACGGCGACGACGCGCTAACAATGACAAGTTTGCGCGACATCAAAGCCGGAGAAGAAGTCCTCAACTACTACGGCCCGCTGCCCAATGGCGAGCTTCTGAGGCGGTACGGGTATACGAGCGCCAAAAACACGCGCTACGACGTGGTGGAGGTCAGCTGGGACCTCGTCAAGCGGGTCCTAGAGAACAACGAGCGAGAAGACAGCAAGCGCGAACAGATCCGGCAGATGCTCGCCAAGGTCGAACAGGACGAAGACATGGATGTACAAGAAGGTTTTCTGCTCGAGCGTGAAACAGAAGGCCCCAACGACCAAGGCCTCTGTGATCAGATGGCCCAGTTCACGAAGTTCCCAGATGAGCTTGTCGAGGTGGTCACCTCTGTCGTTGGCGAGATGTTGTCGCAAGAGAGTCAGGAGAGAACATCGAGGAACACTGGCGACGAGAAGAAGCTGCTGAAACGACGTATCTTGGTGACATTAAGGGAGCTTGTAAGGAAGAGGCTGGAGCAGTACGCGACATCGCGTGAGCGTGATGAGGAGATATGGGAGAGGAGGGAGGAGGCAAGTGGCAGGTTGACACATGCGCTGGTTGTGAGGCTGGGCGAGAAACAGCTGCTGAACGAAGCTAGCGACTGGGCTGAACGAACGTTAGAGAAGTATCGTGAAGATGTTATAGGCATGAGTGATCCGCCACCGAGGAAGAAGCAGAAGCGGTGATGCGGGTGTAATCTATTGTTGAGACGCCAGCTGATCTGCTAATGTGTGACATGCATGAGAAGGGCACTGCAATCCACTCTTCGTACGCTCTTGGTGAATAAGTTGTCCCTTAGCCGGCCTTGACAACGTGGCAGATAAAGTTGCAACAGTGAAGGCCGCAAAGCGCCACCCATACCTCTAGTCGGGGGTCATCGGAAGTTGGGCCGCTCACCGGCCAAGACCGAAGCCGCCAGAACAGCAAGCCTGTTCAAATACTCCTCACCTCCAACGCCTCCATATCTACCTGTCCCACCGCCATCGTCCCCACCTGCTTCCTTTCCGTCCTCCTCAAGCTCGTCATCTGCATCGTCCGTTTCCCAAGAAGTATCATCTTCTCCATGCTCATCGACCTCATCCTCAGTTCCTTCGCCCACATCGCCCTGAACCTTCTGGTCGTCAACATGTCGACCAACTCCTACCACTTCATCGACATAGCTCGCTTCATGATCACCTGCTTCGTTGGCAGCCTCTCGACCATCATCGTCTCGACCATCATCGTCTCGACCATCATCGTCTTGAGCATCTTCAGACACTCCTTCTCCCAACTCTTCTGTACTTACATTCAGCAAAGCTCGTTGTGCGCGCCCATCTCGTGTGTTAGCAGGTATTCGCTTCCTGTTATAGAACGCGAACGCCTTGTCGTAGTCGTCTATACCCTTATCAGGCTCCTTCCAGTAACATTTTCGTCGACTTGAAGCGCAGTTGGGGCATCACCAGGCTGTCTTACCTCGTCCGGATTCAACCAGGACCATACTGTCGCCCTTGCACTTTCTGTTGTAATGGATACACGTGATGCAGTGATGTCCCTTGATCTCAGTGCCTTCTGGTGCTAGGGTCGCTTTGAGGTAGCTTTCGGCTGTAGCTTTGTATGTTGGAGGAAGGTCTTCGACGACGAGTCTGCGGGGACCGCGCTTGCCTGTGCCAGGCGTCTTGCGTGGTGGCTTAGCGGACGTACCGGCTTTGGGAGGTCTTCCTCGTCGCTTCGGTACAATCGGGATCCGTTCACCTTGTGCTTCACTGGGTGTGACAGCCTTTGGAGGTCTGCCTCGTCGTGGCGATCCATCCGGGGCCTGTTTAGCTTGAAGTCTCACAGCTTGGTGAGACGTTTCTGCGACGTGGCCTGGAGGTGGTGTGCACAGACTAGTCAGCCTAATGAGCTTGCACTGATCATATGCCAAACCGCATTGCTTCAGATATAATTCGTACTTGGTTTTGTCTGCGTTTCGAAGCTTGGAAGCATGAGTTTCATTGTATCCGTCCAAGTAGACTAGATTACTTGAGTTGTTCCCAAGGCTCTTGCTTTTCAAAGCCTGTTCCCACTTCTCTTGTGTAAAGCAAATGACAAGAAGCGGTGGTGTAGCACAAAAGTCACATTGACCAGAAGACTTGCAGGTAGAGGGTTCATGGTAGATAGTATTGACTAGTCGCACGGCCATGTTCCACCGGGCTTGTGTAGGACAGTCTAGTAGTTTGACGTAGTTACCCTTCTCCCCAGGGGCGAGGCTTCGGACTGAGTAGCATAGGACGTCAACCGCAGACAGCCCGTGATAGCGGTAGGTGTTGCCCAAATGCTCTTGCTGGAATGACTTCAGGTCGGTCAGGGTCTGTATATCTGACAAGAAGACCGGAAGGTTGGTGCCTGCAGAGTCCAAGTATTTGTAGTTAGGCCCTTTGGCGCCGTAATCTGCGGCTCTGGGTTGGCCTACACCAAACTTGATGTGCAACAAAAGACGAGGCTGTATGGTCGTGTGTGACTTGAGGATCTCCCTGATTAACGGGGGTGGAGACAGACGTTGACTGTTTGAGTGTGAAATTTGAGGGACCGTGTCCGCGATAGGCACAACACTGAGAGGATGCATTGGCGGCGTCCGAGGCGAAGACATGTCTATGAACCCTAATCGTTACTCTTTTCCAGGAGAAGATCGTGCGTGAACGCCTGGTCGTACCAGTGTGGTTTAGGTCTTTTCCAACAAGCGGCAGATGGAGGTCGCGATTTCTGTTACAAAAGACTAAAGTGTACAATGTCAGTATTCACGTAGTTGTCACTACAAATGACACACAGCTGCCATGTCGCACCCGTTAGGAGCACTGAACTTACCTGCCGGTTTTGCTGTCTGGGCAATACCAATATTGTCCAGTTGTGCTAAGTGCGGCGCAAAGTGATACTCCTGAGCTGGTCGAAAGGAAGTGAAGCAGGCAAAGAATCTATAAGCTGAGCTGCGTACCCTAACAAGCAGTTACAATAAGTTGCAATTGCGTGATTGCAGTTTGTGGCCAGAACCAGCCAATAGTAGAGTGCAAGTAGCTTAGGAGGGTACAATTGATGTGATGGTGCACCTTGAGAATTGCTATGAGCTCAAATCGCGGCAAGTGCAGCATGGTCATGCTGACCGCTGACCGCTGCTCACTTTCTGTTCGTTGGTTCCATCCGCAACATTTATCCATACTGCGAGCTGTTTCTTCATATGTGGTGTTCTTGTGCGTTCGCGCTCAGTGGCTCACAAGTGACCTTTGTAGACTTTGTGTGCATCGCACCCTGCTGGTCCCTTTCAAACGTGACATTTTCCGCATAATGGCTGGTGCTTTTCAGTGATCTGTCAATGGCCAATAAGGAGATTTCGTGCGCGTGTCACAAATTGCTTGCCACCTTCAGGCGTACAGGTCCTCACCGTGGATCCCCACCTCATCGGCCCTCCGGACCAACCCTCCCATAGGCTCAACCTCCTATACACAATTCTGGTCCGCCCGCACACTAAGCCATACTCGTGCAAAAACATACATATTTTCATACACGCAAAAACGATTCCGAACAGCGCACCAGAAGAGTCGCTTGATGTGGCCTACCCATCAGAAATTCGCCCCTCTCCCACCGGAGTTGGGAAATCTCCCAGCAGTGCGAAGGTTCCCGTTGCCCTAAGCAAGACGGGCTGCTGGGAGATTTCCCAATTCCGGTGGCAGACGGGAGACTGGACGGTGGGACTGGATGTCGTCGTTCACCTCTTTTTTTGTGTTTTTGGCCAGGGGGTGTATGACCGAATGATAGACTACTGATGTAGAGATATGTCATTTTTGCTTCGATCGTGCTAACGTGAATGGTCAATGGTCGATGTGAGCTTCAGTGTGGCAGCGCAGTTCGTTGAGTGCATCTTTGCTCTGCTCGGGAGTCGAACTGGGTGGGGTTGCGCAAGTCGCCCCTGGTGGCCAGTGGTAGACGAGTAGCTGTGCGGCATTTGGGCCACTCAGAAGACGATGCGCTTGAGCCCAAACAACACAGTCGGTCTTGCTTGTAGTTCGATTGACATGCACAATTGCTTCTCGCCCTCCCATAATCTTTGTGCACCACACACGCACGAACTTCATGTCGTCCAGGGAGAACATAATCTGCTCGACCCGGTGTCCCACGCATGCGAAGGGTAAGTCTGACATGAGCAGGACAAGCTGCTGCGTCCCAGTCCCGAAATGCGGCAGACCTTGTCTAGATCACTTATATTGTATTACCATAAGTTGATGCAAGAATCGAAGTGGATGGCACCTTCCAGGAGTGTTGTCCGTTAGAAGCTCCTTCCTATACAATGTCGCGGGGCGAGTGCATGCGTAATGCAGGCCCTTGATTCGAGCCGCATGTATCTTGCACTTGAGTATGGTATCCTCACTCCATTCTCATGCTCAACCGTGCTTGCTGCGAGTATCGCTCTGACTCCGTCCAATACTTCCTCCGGACCTGCTGTGCTCAATTGACGATGTCTCCATTCCTTGACGCGCTTATGCTGATCGCGATGGACTGTCCTTAGGCTGAACACTTTTTGACCCTGCGTTCAATAAAGGAGACGAAGAAGCATGAAACACAAAAGGGGGACACAATCGATGTAACTTGCTGACGGGCATTGATACAAAAGTCTGTCAATCAAGGAGCGCAGCATTAGCCCGCATGTTTCATGGGTCAATGTGAACCCGAGCACCTCTTCCACGTCTACCAGATCAAGCAGCCTGCTGGACGCTCGTCCAGCCGTCGACCTTTTGGAAGTCCATAACGTGGTTGCTGCCTTCCGGACCGAATCGACTCTGCAAGTCGGTCCAATCCCGGTCGATGGCAGTTTCGGGTCGCCAGCGAAAGAGCTGCTTCATCTGCGCATCCATTCGGTCTTCTAGACAATCAATAATTACACCACCAACGGCAGGGATGTAAGAAAAGCCATGACCAGAACCACCAACGCCGAGGACAAGGCTGGGATAAGAGGGGTGGCGAGTGATTAGGAAGGCCCTATCGGGGGTGTCGGCACACCAACATATTCGAGCATGTGAGAAAGGACGATCGACTAGGTGAGGCATTGTCTCCTGCAGGAATTGTCTGACGCGTTGTTCTGCGTCAAGGGGAATCTGGTGGTAAGCGAATGGCACGCTGACATGCTTAGGGTCGTCACCAGGGCTCGTCTCCCAGTTGCAGTAGCCGGGATGTTCATCGCAGATCTTGAGCTCGTGCCTGTCCGCATCAGGTTCCATGAAGAAGCCTCGCTCGATATTGAACAAGACCGGAAGGTCCTTGTATAGGGCGGTTTCTTCTGGCGTCATCGGGATGTGCGCGAGAGTCCAGGCAGTTGGTCGAAGCTGGTTTTGCATATCAAAGATTCTAGCAGCGTTCGCACCTGCACAGAGGATGGTTCGATCGGCACGAAAAGCAGGGCCCTCGGCGACAACAGCACCTTTCACGTCGTCATCCTCATATATGAGACTCAAAACCTGACCCCGCTCACCGCCGACGAAAGAAACACCATATCTTTCAGCTTCAGCAATTGTTCTCAAAATTGCGTGCCGGGCTTCAACCCAACCACAGCCGTCTTTCTTGGTCCAACCTTGCCAGCCTGGAAAATCGCCAGTGAGAACGCCTTCGGGCATTGTCTTCTGGAAGTCTTCCTTGGTCTTGAGTGGACGCCAACCATCAGCTTCGGAATATCCGTCGCCCTCGTTGAGAGCCTCGCGACCTCTGTCGCTAGTGGCGGCAGTCACTGCGCCGGTCTCGTGATACAAACCTTGGTATACTGGATCTTCCTTCCAACCCCGAATCGCATCTTCGGCCAGCCTATCTCCGACGTATCGCTCATGGGAGCCTTCGGGTGCCGATACGCTCAGTTCCAAGATTTTGTTGATGTCATTGCCGGCGGAGATAGGAGAAGGAACTGGATATGGGTCGAGGACGGTAACGCTCTTATATCCTCGTCGGGCCAGATGAAGAGCCGTTGAGCTACCCCAAGTGCCTGCGCCTATGACCAGGATGGACGACTCTTTGTTCAAGGCTGGTGGCGTTGCGGAAGACCGAACGTTGTTGTCTACGAGCTGCATTGCGGCCTGGTCTTGCTTCATGTACGCGATGAAAGAAAAGACTCAACCATGCCATTGGCTTGAAGGGAATTACGTCGTGGGTTGTGAGGGGAGCCCTGCTCACCCTGGGGTTTCCCACATCATCCTGTAGGGACAAGTCGGACCGAGACTGCCATGACAGGAATGTCGTGATTGAGCGCTACAAGGACTACCTCAGTTCCTGAGTCTCAGTGGAATGCTGTTAGTTGACAGGCTTTCTATCACCAATGTTCAGGTATGCAGGCGTGAGATTGGTTTCTCGGGCACCCACCGCAATCAAGTGCGACTCGGAACCAAATTTTGTCCGTCATTTGCGTTGTTGGCCGTGGCCTCTACCGTAGTAACACCGCCTTTCTTCGCCAACCTTCCAAATCTCGCCCATCTTACCTCCTGTGAGTTCGGTGTGGTGATGAAGCGGTGCAGAGTTGTAGCTTACAAAGACACAAGGCGTTATATACGCGTCCATGATTCCACGGACTAACAATGCCGTGGGAACACAGTGATACGGCCGCAGATCATTCACAAGTAGGAGCTAAATTCATTGTCATGATTGGCAGGTGCAATGGAGCCAGATCGATGGATAGTTGATTCGGAGTCCAGAACTTCGTCAGTCATGATATGTCCAATCCTTATTTGCTATCTTCCACTGCTACAAGATTGACAGTCATCGTAAGCTATCAACATCGAGCGCCTCACCTCATCTAGAAAAACCACGAAGCTTACCATGGCACTACCACCACAGATATTGGCAGGGAAGGTGGCCATCGTGACTGGAGCAAGTCGGGGAATAGGTGCTGTCGTTGCGGTTGACCTTGCGAAAAGAGGCGCTAGCGTCTGCATCACCTACGTGTCGGAATCGAGCAAAGCCAAGTGTGAAGCTCTAGCCTTAGAAGTCTCGAAGCTTTCAAACAGGACGGAGCTTATCTTCGTGCAGGCAGACGTGTCAGAAGAGGGCTCTGCGCCCCGGGTTGTCCAGACAGCGGTTGAAGCGCTCGGTGGTCATGTCGATATTCTCGTCAACAATGCTGCAGTGGTCGTCGACAGGGCCATATCGGAGACGACGAAAGATGACTTCGACAGAGTCTTCCACACGAATGTGCTGGGACCGTTACTGATGACCAAAGCTTTACTGCCACATCTTCGAACACCAGGCCGCATCATCAATGTCTCCTCAGTGGGCGCTCGTGTCGGCTATGCCAAGCTGGCCTTGTACAGCTCCAGCAAAGCCGGTCTTGAGGGACTAACGCGGAGTTTTGCAGCCGAGTTAGGTGACCAAGGCACGACAGTCAACGCCATTGCTCCTGGACCGGTGCAATCCGACATGCTAGATCAGATCCCGGATTCCATCAAGATTCCTCAGAGGGAGGCAACAGCTGTGCAGAAGAGGTTTGGAGAGGCCCAGGAAATCGCCAATGCCGTGGCTTACCTTGCGGGGCCGGATAGTAGTTGGGTCAGTGGGCAGGTTTTGAACCTGAGCGGAGGGTGGACTATGTATTAGAGTTCGGGAAGGGGTTAAAAGACCAGCTGTGGTAAATTAAAGACAGCGGCGGAGATTCTACAAAATCCTAGCAAGGAGAACAAACTACGAGTATTCCAACGAGTACTCGTCAAGACCACGGCTTTGCGTAAGAGTGCTTTCGAAGCAGCTCAGGATAACATCTAACAAGAGACACCTGAGCGTCTGAAAGCCATGTATTAGATAGTATTCATGAATGCCACAAGTCAACATGGAGATCGAGCTTGCCATACCGTAGAGAACGATCCGGGCTGACTTGGCAGGCATCAGGGGCCGGCAAGCCGCTAAAAATTAGCTTCAACTCCAGATCATTCAGGGTCACGGGCTAACGATTCTAGGCAACAGACGGCGATGCCTCGCGAGCATCAGTCGTACCTAGATGAACATGTGCGCCCTTTCAGCTGCAACTACTGGCAGTCGACAAGATTACGAGACCAGCTCATCATCACACCTTGACCTACACGTACCCCATGACACACGACTTCTTGTTCTTTCACGACACACCAACGCGATCTCGCCCTACGCAACTACGAAGACTGTGCCAACTTTCTTTGAGTTGAACGCGCTCAGTTGAGCCAATGCCAAGTTAAACGGTCAAGATCAATCACATGGACTCCAAACCATTCGCAGACAGCCATAGACCCAAGACACCAAGTCGACCAGAGAACGAGCTGCATCTGCCCATCAACCCACGAAGGAAGTTCCGGCGCAGGGGCACCGGTGACCACTCGAACCACCCCAATTCAGAAAGTGAAGATGAGGACAAATCAATCATGACAGACTCTTCCGACCATGAGCTGGATGACTTTGGCTCGGACGACGACATCGAGTCAGGGCTACCGAGGGAAGAGCGCAGGAAGTTCTTGCGGAACCAACGCAAGCAGAACAACCTCGACTCGAGAATAGCCGGCGTCGCAGGATCAGCACGACTGTCAGAACAAGAGAAGAAGGAGGCAGACAAGAATGTCATGCGCAGGCTGATCCAGAACTCGGTGCTCATCTGTTTGTGGTATTTCTTCTCGCTGTCAATATCCTTGGTAGGCCTCGCCCAGCAAAGTAATACGACTGTGCTCTTTCACGGCTAACGTGTCCCTAGTACAACAAATGGATGTTCTCCGCCGACAACCTCAACTTCCACTTTCCTCTCTTCACCACCTCTCTGCACATGGTCGTCCAGTTCCTCCTCGCATCTACCGTCCTCATCATCTTCCCCCACCTCCGACCAGAGATCAAGAAACCGGATCCGCGAGATCGTGACGTTAACGAGCCTACCAAACCTCTCCTCACACCACTCTTCTACTTGACACGTCTCGTACCATGCGGCACTACAACCTCTCTCGACATCGGCCTCGGCAACGCAAGTCTTCAAACAATCACCTTGACCTTCTACACAATGTGCAAGTCCTCGGTCCTCATCTTTGTCCTGATCTTCGCCTTTCTGTTCCGCCTCGAATCTCCAACTGTCAAGCTCACGCTTATTATCATGACCATGACGTTGGGTGTGGTCATGATGGTTTTTGGCGAGACCGACTTCCACCTAACAGGCTTTGTCCTGGCCATCTCGGCATCCTTCTTCTCCGGCTTCAGATGGTCACTCACACAGATCCTACTCCTCCGACACCCAGCAACGAGCAATCCTTTTGCGACCATGTTTTTTCTAGCTCCTATCATGTTCGTTACACTGTTTGTCATTGCCATGTTCAGCGAGACGCCGAGCGCGGTCATTGTGGGGTTACAACTTCTGGCGCACCAATTGGGCACGGCCAAGGCAGTCTTACTCATGTTTGTGCCGGGCATATTGGCTTTCTGTATGATTGCTAGCGAGTTCACTTTGTTGCAGCGGACGAACGTGGTGACGTTGTCCATCTGCGGCATTTTCAAGGAGGTGGTCACCATTGCCGCGGCAGGAATAGTGTTCCACGATGAGCTGAGCGTGATCAATGTCTCCGGGTTGTTGGTCACCATTGTTAGCATCGCTTACTACAATTACATGAAGATCACGAAGATGCGAACCGAAGCACGAGAAAAAATGTTCAAGAAAGAGGACGAGCCAAACAGTGCGGTGGTAGGTGGCGAGAGGTATATGGAAGAGCCAGCGAGTGAGCCGTTGATAAACGAGGCGCAGGAGGATACTGCTAGAAAGAGATCTGGTTCTGCTGGTGCATCAAAGGCAAGATAAGGTATATTGGAAATGGATGCAGCAATTCATATATCGTGAGCGCGGCTTGAATGCGAACTGATTTCCTGGTTAGCTGCCTTGTTCAGGCATACATTTCTGCTAATCCGAGTGTTTGCTACAATGGGACGGAGCCTGACATCACAACACTGACCGCCTTCACAGACAGAGCGCTCTCCAGCACATATCTCTCCCTACTTTCTACATCTCATTCGTACTTATCTACACAGTACATGTCAAATAGGTCCTGCAAGACACAAACGATGCGTCAAAAGCGTCCACGTCCATCAGCAATTTGAGCCCCCAGGGCTGTGGACAAGCTGTGTGATTTGCCTGACAGTCGGCCAATACGAACTGCAGCTGCGACAAGTCCCAATGGAATCGACGAACGATCATGCGTAGGCTAACCGCTCTTCATGGCTCCCCAGACGGTCATTATGCACAATCATGAAAGGCTTGCCGCTCGATTCGATTGCAGTAATGCCACGACTCTGATGCTCGTTGTCAAAGCTGTGGACACAAAGGAACGCGAGGTCGTTCAGCTGAAAAGCTACAGACTGCGACACTAGTGAAACAAGTGAGAAACGTGGTATCACGTTCGCTATACATATATATATACATGAATATGCTCTCTGTGAAGGTCCTCGAGCACCAAGAAGGTACATCAGTCAACGTCCATTCCCATCATGCTAGCTAACATGAACAGAGACCCGCTGCGTGATGTCTACTGAAATCTTCGATTGTGTCAGCGCAGGCGCCGAGGCCATCCTCGCAATCTGCGAAGAAGATCCGACGGTGGCTACGTAGGTAAGCCCTACTCTCCGATTCAGCTCCTGAAGCTAACTATGTACTAGAACTCTTGCGAAAATACAAGAGAAGAGATCATCGCCGTCGTACTCGCCGACATGGACCGCGTCCAAGAAGACCCCTGGCCGACTATCATAGTATTGCTGGCATACTTCCTGGTACTGCTGCGCTCAAATACCTAATCAACAAGCTCGTACGACTGCCTCTGTGGTGGTGGTCGGTTTCATAGTCGTCACCAACACATTCTGCCTTTGTACGCAGACATTTTCGATTGTTTGGGTGTTTTGAGGTGGAAGGTGAAAACCACAGCGTCATGAACTTGGCAGACCGACCCCGAAGCCTACTACAAACGCCGCTCGATGCATCGTTGACCTTGTCTCACAATGCCGTAAAGCGATATCAGCCACATCAAGGATGGGGTAAAGGCCTACATGAACAACAATAATAAGATCATTTTCGCCGTGGTCTCAGCAACAAACGACCTCGAAAATCCAGGAATTTTCAACATCCGCGATCGAGCTCGACCCTTCAATAAAATCTATGTCTCTCAAGATTTCTTCGCGTCTGTCGTTGATTTTGCTACGTTGATTGTCGATGTGGTGGCGGCTATCATGATAGTACGTTTTGTGGCCCTCATATACCCCTACCCCCAGCGCCAGCATCCCTCTACTCACAAACCAACGACAACCCTTCGTCAATCTCACACAGAATACCTTCACCTATCAGCAATTGACCTACAACATCCCTGATTCGGGTGGTGGCATATATCATCACCAACCAGCGTACCATCACCAAGGCGAGAGCTCCATAATACGCATCTAGAGACGATGACAAGTGGACCTAGTGCGATCTTCCTGCCACCACGGACCTCTTCCTTATGGAGTCGGTAACAAAACTCGGACATATCGAAAGCGCGGAAATAGTTGATGTCACTCAAGACTCTCGTTAACGAGCACAAATCACAATTTATTCGAGGCAGATGTGCGTCAATCCATACTAAGGTTGATGAAATTGTGTTTTGGGAGTACTGTCCGTGCAACTCTTTGTGAATGCCTCTCCAGATGGTCTCGTTAAGCACGCAACCGAAGCCGACCAAGAAATTTTGATGATGTTTACCGACTCACAACCACCAGCTATGACCGGCACGCTACAGCACCTCGCCGCCAATGCGGAATCCGGCCCAGCTCAGGCTCATGCAGAACCTGATATGGAGGGCAATGATATGGACGGAGACAAAGAACTTCTCTTGAAAATAGTGTCCAAAATAAGACCAACAAAGCACCTAACAAAGGTCACTCACAATGAATCCTCCGTGCTAGTGTCTACATATCACTCGACTGCTACTCTAGCGTTTGGCTGCCACCTCTTCTCGACATATCGAAAGTTACAGACGCAAAATGGGAATCGCATACCAAAAGTCATGCTACCTGGTGCCGGACAACAAAGTCAAGAAACCACAACAAAAATTGAAATGTGCAACAAGACGAAAATTGATGCGCAGGCGCCGTCAACAACTGGGCGCCATTCTGGAAGAAGCAAGATTATGGTCGTTCACTATGCTGCTCCCGACAACGGTATTCGCTAACGATGAAACAGTACATGAACTCGAGACCAACCTGCAGACGGTAACCGCCAAGCTACTAGGTAGGCACGTCTCGAAAGACAAAATCGATGGGGTATTCGGTAAGATCGCGCGGAATATCCTCGTCCCAGGACTCGCTAATGTCGACAGAGGGTATGAGTACTACCCTGCATCATTGCCCGACAGGAACATGCTCAGCGATGCTTTAGTACCGCCGCATATCCTCGATCGGCTCTACCAAGAGTGCCCTACGTTTCGGACAAAGCATCCCACCGCTCGGACATGGCGTGAGATCAGGGCACATGCAGATGCCTACATGGTTGCCGACGAGCCTTTACAAGACGTGCTCGAAGGACACCAGTTCGAAGCGGCTTGCTACGCCATGGGCCTGCCCTACATGTTCGAATGGAGCGATCTCGCTCAACGAAAGGTACACGCCCTCCTCGAATCCTCGGATCCCTCCAAGCTCTCTGTCGCGAATTTTGTCAAACAAGATCTTATCGTTGTTCAGGCCGTTGATAAAGCAAGCCCACGGGGGTGGATCGCCTCGATGGACAGTCACAACATTGTGACACTCTACCCGAAGTTCTTCGACTCTTTCGACACGGACGGATCCGGCTCGATCCGAGATCTCTACATCAGCCCAGGCGAGAGCAATCTGGGACGTATCGATGTCGGTGCAGTGGCACTCCTGCTCCACGAGATTACACATTCGCAGAGTGTACTGCACACAGACGACCATAAGTTCGACTACGAGGGACCCTGGGACGATTGGCTAGACGAGTCGCTTCTTACCCGAGAGCACGACCTCGACTCTCCTCCCGACTTCGACGCAGTCAGCTCCGTCGTCTCATACGGCATCGAAGCCTGCCTTGCGCTCGCCCGCCGCGACCTCTGGAACAACACCAACAAAGCCGAGGACAACGCCGACACCTGGGCCCTCTACGCCCTGCTCATAATGCTGACGCACGCATATCCCGACCTTGACATCCTAGGCGCACTCGACGCAGGAGACCCCCACACGCCCGGCGACCGCCTCATCCGCGCGCGAGACACGCTGCTCCACCATTGCACGCTGTTCGAGTGCATGCGCCACCGTGACGCGCCATTGATCAGCGATCGCCCTGACTACGACGCGTCGAAGGATCCCTGGGGTGCGCATAGCGGCAGGAGGAAGCCGACGACCGTGAAAGAGCTGCTGGATGTAGTGCAGAGCATCGCCCGGCGCCCCGAGAGGAAGACTGTACGGGGCAGACTGAAGAAGCAACGGAGAAGAGCGAGAGATAAGGAGGCGAGAGACGAGAAGCGCGAAGCAGACCGCGATGCGAGGAAGACTGAGGAGGGCCTGGCGGTTTTGGCCCGTCACCTTGAGGAGATTGACTTTTGGTTAAGACATCGATCGTGAAAGTGAGGTTCGTGAGTACCTACTACCGCTAATCCGAACTGGTCTCTGGCGTGACAATTTCGTTCCTGGTGTGCGTTTGGAGAGCACGAAGCGAGTACGGAGATTGTTTCGTATCATCGTGTGCGAAGGTCAATGCTCGCAAGGTAAGTCAGTCAGTCAGTCAGTGAGTCCCATGGCCTTCTACCAGACATCCAATCACCGACGGACGCACGAAGGAAGACTGGTACGGGGAAATAGAGAATTCCATCACTACTACTACTACGGGTCACTTTACTGATTGGTCTCCTGCTGATTATGGCAAGCACATGCGGGGAAGTCGTATTGGAACTAGAATCACGCTACTACCCAACTCTTTGTTGACGGTAACTCCCATCCACCTGTAATCGAGCAGCGATCTTCAGCACAACGTCCAGTTTCTCGTCCATCTCCTTCTCGCGCCGCACCAGATCGCACTGGGTGTTGCGCACTTCAACGAGGGCCTCCCGCGTCTCGCCAAGCGTTCCGTCGTCGGCGGTGACATGGTAGACCGCCGGCGCTGCAGTCTGGGCGGGCGGAGTCTTCATGTTGACATACGTGGCGAGGGATGCTGTGCTCGGATGTTTCGTGGTCAGTTGGAGCCATACTACTACTACTGCTGTGTGAAACGTGCGCCAGATACTCACTTCCCACGATCTGGCCTAGACTTGCGGTGAGGAAAGGCCGCTCGTTGATGTAGATTCTGGTGGGAGTATGGAAGAGCATGAAGGCGCCGAGTGCGAGGACGAGGGTGTGGGGGTCCATTTGTCGTCTAGCTAGCTAGCTGGTCTGTACCTTGGGATCTAGCGTTCGATGCGCATGTTGTGTAGTGCGTTCCTGCTTGCTCGTGGGATTGGTGAATTCGATGAGCGGATGGGGGATATAGATAGAAGTACGACTTCATGTGGAAATGGCTCCGTGGAACCGGTGTGAGGCAGATGTAGTGTGAATTCTGTAGCGGCCTGGAGAGCTAGCGCTGATGGTGTCCGCTCTATGCGGGTCATAGCTGGGTATGTTTAGCACATCTGTTGGCTATTTTGCCTAGCATCGTAGGTAGCTTGGTCGCGAGGTAGAAGCGATGGAAGCTTGGGTGTTGCCTGACGGCGAAGCGGCTTTCGATGAAGCTGGTGGAGTCGTGACCATACAATGTACCGGTAGGCGTCCCGTTGTTCTATAGTTAGGTGGGCCGCGCGGCCGGGGCTGCTCTACAGCAGGGTCCCGTGACGCGGTTATGAGTAGTGCTGGGGGCGACGAATCAGAGGATGACGGCTGTGCTAATAGGCAGGAGCACTGTTGAGCAGAAGGTCACCATCAAAGAAAGGCTTGTATTGTAAAACAGGTGACTCAATCAGCATCCAATCTCGCCACAGGCGGCGTATTGTTGACTTGGATTCCACCCCTTTTTTTCTCGTCTGCATCGTGGAATGGGAGCCTCCAACCACCTTCACCCTGAGGCGTGCTCAACCACAACCTCATCAGATGTCGTCTCGGCATTCCACTAGCAGGTGCATAGTCTCTGTACGCGGTACGGGCATGCAATGTGTGGCTGTTCGACACGAATTGAATATCGCCTACCTCCAGGATCATATGTAGCTTGACCCTGTTGCAAACTTCTTCCAATATTTTTATCGCATCCTCCTGCTGGGGGGACAGCGGCGGAATGATGCCCTTATCCGAGAAGCGGCTCAGCGAACGAGCGTAGTAAGGATCCCATTTGCAATACACCCTCTGCTCCCAGTCCGGGTACGCTGGGTCTGGTGTCTCAAGGTAGAAAACTGCAGCGCGGATGTATTCTTCCTCGCCTACACTCATTTCACCCTTTCGATCCATATACCAGACCGGCCTCGTCAGTAGCTCGGCGATGTCGGGTCTTTCTGCTTGCAGGATATTCCAGACGTGTTGGATACTCGCGAGGTCACTCTCGCCACCCTCCTCGGCCCTTGCGATACAAAGCAGGCCGACAACATCACAATCATCGGCATGGAAGAACTGCCTGGCGTTCGTTCTGTAGATCCTGACTTTGTCAATCTGTGTGCTGTCTTCACCTAAATCCTTGACGTGGCCCAAGATGTGACCGCGGCCGTTTTGGCTGACGGGGTAGCCGATGTGTGCACCTAGACCCAGGTATGCGATGGCTGACTTTCGATTGCCCCATCTTTGGACAGGGAAGTTTTTGTAGAGGATGAAGCCTTTGCCATCGAGTAATTCTTTCCGCATGGTGACTAGCTGTGGGCCGAGAGCGGGGAGCTCGAAGAGATCTTTCGTAATGCCTGTGAGTGGGACATTGTCGCTCATGACCTTGTCTGCTGCTCGAGAGAGCTCTTCAATCTCAGCCACGGAGAAGGGGTGTACCCATCGTTCGGGGTTGCTCGCATAGTCCTGAGGCTCCCACTTTGTCGGGCCTGAGACGTGTTTGGGAAAAGAAGAGTAGGGGTAGACTTGATCGTAAAGTGGTGGATGCTGCCCTGGCTAATGTCAGGGAGCTGCTCGTGTTGATGTTGGATCCTGCTCACCTGATGTCCTGATGCCATCTGGAAATATGGATTTGTCAATAGGCTCAGTAGCTTTATTGGGAATGTTGTGAGCTGGCATGCTCGCGGTCTTGACTGCGCCGGGAGTCATACTGGAGCTGTGTATGCCTGCTTTGTCAGAGTACTAGAAAGCGTACGTACATCGAGTGTTACAGTCAGTGCAGCAGGAACGAAGCAACCACGTTACCTACCTTTGGAGACCTACCTCATAGCCAGATGTCAGCACATACAGGGTTTCAGCCCCTCACGACATGGTTACCGGTATCCATTGCCCTTGCCAGAGCGGAATACTGCGCGTCTGCCAGACCATGTGTAGGCAGTGAAGGATTGTTCCGTTGCACGAGCGAACGCAAGAGCACGCGATCTGCTCGGCACGCTTCGTCAGCGCGACCATCTCCGTTTTTCCGAAAGCGGTTAGCGGAAGAGTTGAGATGGTTTGTGTCGGACCATTTGGACAGTAGCTCTCTCCTTTTCAATGGCTGCAAGATGAGCTCGGCGCCATGTCGAGATACAATCAGACAGTGCTGCGCCCCAAATTACTCAGATTTATAGCCATGATACATGCATGAACTGTTGGCGTGGCAAAGGTCCGGCAATCATGACTCCTGGGTCTGTGGGAATGCTGCTGAGGCCCCAGAACATTTCATGTCCGCAGCACCATGACCACGACGGTACTATCCGGACGCAGCGATAAGATGAAAGGTATTAAGTTACGTCAAAATCGATGGGATACTACATATAGCAGGGCGAAGGATCAACATGCTCAAATTAGATCAGACCTTTCCCGCACGACCACACTCTCGCATTGGCCATTATTGTCACTCTTCCTCAAAGCAGTCTATATCTGTCCCACTGAATCAGGCCGTTGGGTACAACATGTGGCTACATCGTTGCGGCTTGGGAGGTCAGGTTACCAGTCATTTAGTTATACGCAAGATGGAAAGAAGCAGAAAGAGGAACACTTTGTGTGCCATAAGACCTCGACGAAATTCATCGACCCAAGCGTCACCGTATGTCATCCAACTTGGCCGCGGTTGTGGGGCGACGTTCGATGATCGGGCAACGTCCCAGCTGAAGGGTTTCCAGGAGTTATGACCGGAAGGATGTCCTCGTTGTGCAGAGGTAGGTCTTCCTAGCAGGAAATACCCGGTCACATCCAGGTTCGTCTGGCAACGCGGAGCTCTACTTCTGCAGCTGCTGCGGCTGCATGACCCGTGCATCACTGGTCGAGAAGTCAAGCTAACATAGGAGGATAGGCCTGAATGCTCTTATGCTGGATTCGAAGGTGTAGTTGGGTGTTGAGCGTATTAGGGTGAGGACTTGAGCCTGCATTTGATTCAGGGGTTTGGCCTGATGGTGGAGGGCCATGGCTATACTATAATGAGAAGTTCAGGCAAATATAGAAGTATCATGTGGGTCATTAATCCCAGAGGTCGGCACTAAATTTGTTCCACTAAGCGGAGACATCATTGTGTTCCTGACAACCGTCAGGCTGCTTGCCGCGCCTTTCCGCTCGACGTACCGTTCTTCTACCGGCACCCCAAATGACAGTCACCTCGATACTGCCTTCACCGCCGCTTCTCCTGCTTGACTGAGAGGGTCAGTGCCACGCGAGCAATGGCAGGCCATCGGAGGTGTGACCATTGTCGTCCCGCTGTATCCCGACGCTTGAAGGATGTAATCAGGCAGCTGGACTCCAGAGGCTGCCACAAGGGGATAGGCGGGAAAGTGCAAGCCCACCTCCTTGGTGCTTACGCCAAGTCTCCTCTGACCGGTCTGCTTCTCGTATGTGATGAGCACTAATGCTTTTTGTGGCTCAAATTGAGCGCCGAGGAGGCGTATATAGGTCAGCGATGGCGAAGTCGGATCTGCTGCCTCTGGCGTCTCTTCTTCATTGACCACGAATGTAGCGAGGGCGTATGCGATACAGCTCGTCCACCCTCGTTCAACACGTTGTAGTCCGTGAAGCAATTTCAGGGCTTCGCGTCGAAGTTTCGTGACTCTGCACCTTGTGGCGATCAAGAACAAGGGAGGGATCCAGCATAAAGTAGCCCTCCAAACGTCTGGTGGCTCTGTGCTGATCAACACTGACATCTCCTGAAGTACATACTGGAAGTCTGCTGTATATGTCGAGAAGGAGTGCTCCATCGTCCCCCGCGTACACTTGCCTAATATTTGAGCCACTCGATGATGCATCATCAAATCCATGCGGTAGAATCTGACCAGATCTGGTGGCAACTTGTACGTACTCGGATCGTATGTGTCTAGCGGCGAACCATGCAAAGCAGCCTCGAAATTTGTCAGTGAGCTTAGCAGATATGAGTGAGGCTTTGATCCGCCGCTGAAGTGGCCTAGGTTAAGCGCAATGGCGTATTTCAACAAATATCCCAGAGTTTCATATGCTGCCTCGACCGTTGAGAACACCTGTGGTATGTACAGGATTTCGTACATCCAATCCTCGTAAGGTGTGACTGGTCCTGCGTTGTTAAGCACGTGAGAAAACGTCGCTGCGTCGATGAACAGGCGTTTTAGGATGGGTGTTAGTGTATCTCCCAGAGTCGGACCGGCAAGCACATTGCCTAATTCAGCCTGCTGCTCGTAGTTTTGTAGGAAGCGATAAGCAGCTCCAACATGGGTTGATGAAGCAGCAGCGCGGTACAGGTAGATCGTTAGTGCGGTAAACAGAAAGCAGCATGATATGCTAGCTTCGATGCTGAGAGTATGCATCTGCTCGGCGAAAGTGTGGATAGATTTGTTGAAATGCTTCATCACGGCCGTGAGGATATCGAGTTGCATGGCTTGAGCTACAGTGCCCATTTCCGGCATAAAGACAGGCTCATTGCACAACGCTAGGGCGATGACGCCGTGTCGCAACGGGGAGTATATCTGGCATAGTTGAGGTAATGTCGAAACCCAAAATTGTCTAGAAGTTGGCTGAAACACTGCCAGACGAGCTGACCCGCCGGAGAAGAACAGGTCAAAACATTTCTTCTCGAGATCACAGGTGAATCCCTCGTTCACTGTGAGCCCAAAGATGTTGGCTTCGAATCTTTGATAGCCAGGGCAAGGTTCGTCGGTTTTGAGACATCTTGAGGAACTGTCAGGTTGAGTAGCAACTGTTTTCGGACGAAGTTACCTCAAACATGCTGGCCTCCTTTCATCGCACTTGACTCTGCGCTGTCTCGAGGGCGCCAGTACTCGATCAAGATCGGAACGTGTATTAATGAGGCGACTCACTTGCATCGTATGCATCCGGTGCGAACTTTCGCGTGTTTAGCTTTTGCCCTTCCCACCCTTTTGACTTCGCTCTCTCTCAAGCTCGAGCTGCTGGACAGATTCGACGGCAACAACATCCCGCGAGATCAGCTTAAGTGAGTACATCATCAGAACCGTCAGTGAAGCAAGCACCTTGGTGAGGTGAAGAAGTTGCCGTCTGCTTCACCGAGGAACATCGAAGTGTTTAGCTTTGGCCCCCATTGTCATGGGGGCAAGAAGGCGTCAGGCATTAATCTCGCCCACAACAGGGGTTCTGTACGGAGCCGCTGCAACTGATAACGGGTTTTGTGGATCACTGCAAGCACGAAATTTGGCCTAATCGACCCTCAAAGCACTTTGCGCTTTTGTCATTGCTAACACCTAATCCCATCGCGGTCTCAATCTCTGGTGATACTCTAATGATGCATCTGCTTTATGGCCCGAGCCTAGTACCTTCACGACTACAATCAAACGGTGAGGTGTTCTTAGCTCTCATAACAAGTCATGAAGCTTACTAGTAGTTGAGGCTCCGCCATGAAGTGCAAGCAGGTAACTCACAGACAGACGTGAACTTACGAAGACTTCGGCAAAACGCTTGGAGTAACATTATACATATTGTCATATCAGCATAGGGGTATCTTAAACATCTGTTGTGTCATCCTAAAATTACAGCATAGTACTTCCGCTTCTTCTGTAGAAGAAGTGATTTAGCCGCCGGCTTAGACTCCGGCCCTCCTCATCACGTATGTAATCAGCATAGCCTGCGTTGACAAACTTAGGCCACGTATTCGTCAAAACGAGGTATTTGATCTCAGCCTCTGCTTCATCGAACACGTTAGCTCCAAATTCTGTGGGAATCTCGCCCCAGTACCAAACTTCCGTAGGTCGGAAGGTGTCGTCGCTTGTCCTAGGCAGTAGTTCGACATCAACATGCGGTGCTGACTTGGACACGTCGTCGAATGGCGTCGCTGAGTGATAGGTACTCTGAGAACTCGTATCGCCGAAGAGCAATTCAGCTGGACCAGCGAAAAGGTCATCAAGTGCTCTGGCAGTTCTCGATGGTATGTTGATCGGAAACTCAGCGTGTTCGTCGGCCACGAAAGCCGCATACAGCCTGAGAGCTCTATTGAATTGTCCTCTCAGCACCTTCTCAGCCTGGCCTGCTGCCTCACGTTCGCTCGGCAGCCTGCAAGCATATTTGTCTCGCTCTTGCTTTGCCCATGTCTTCTTCCAAGCTTGTAGGTGGGTCAAGAAGGAGACATTTTCACCACAGAAGTCCTTGAGGGCAGCAAAGTTTTGCAGTGGTACAGCGTTCCACTTGATAGCGTGTTCAAGGGCGGTCATGGTATACATGTGACTCTTCTTCGAGCTGATGCTGCCGTTGGCTGTGTATCGCTGTCCACGGGCAATGCCCTTCTCGAACTCGTTGCAGTCCTTGAAAGAGAGCTGGGTAGCACTGCCGACTTTGGTCGATTCCGTATCGACCGAGCCAGAAACCTTTGTTTTGGCTTCCCAGTCGGCAATGGCGGCGAGGGTCTCTGTTCGCAGACCGTGATGCTTGTATACTTGGTAGCAAGGTATGAGGAGCGTGAAGCACTCGATGAAGAAAGTCGAAACCGAGAACCATGTCGGTGGAATGAAAACGAGGTTAACTGGTGCGAATGCTGGTAAGTATAGACTGCACAGCCACAATGGTGAGCAGGGTAGCCCAGCGATACAGCAGAGGATGGTTTGAAGCCGCCAGCCATGAGTGTCCTCAATATTTCGTGATTTCCAGAGGATGTATGGTGCGTAGAGCCAGGCCCAGAAGAACTGCCACACTATTGACAACCACCTAACACAGTCAGCGACGACGGCGACAACCAGATTGCCAAAGCCACTTACCATTCCCACCCTCGACTGCAATTCATACGCACCTCCGTTTCCGAACCTAAGACGTCCACCGGTACAATACCGAACGCATGGTGAAATTTTCGAGATATGAGGAAGATGAAAAGCGAAAGAGCAGCCTAATCAGGTCAGTACAGTCGGCAAAGGCTAACGATGCCACGTACCTGAAGCGCCATAGCTGCGCCAACGAAGATCACCATCCTCGTGATCCGGTCAATATCTTTGAGCCGGCGAATCGTTCTCTGCCACAACGAGCCTGGTTGGTCGTCCAGTGCCGAAACCTTCCTTCCCCGGACAAGCTCTTCAAGACTTCGGACGCTGGTGAATCGCTTTTGCTGGCTTGCGATGTAAAGAAATTGGGTGTTTGCAACTTGGAAAAGCGCGACACCGAACGGGACCAAAATGCTCATGAGCCAGAACTCGGCAGCACATGGAAACACAGGCAGTATGATATACCCGATGAGGACGACAACACCATATGTATGGAGTAGGACCATGGCAGTGAAGGCGAGCGGCAACCTTCGCATCTGGAGGTGTGGAAGTTGTCGATGGCGCCACAGAAAGGCCATGGTCACGATAAGGCCAATCGTCCATATTATAGCGATACTCAGATACGCCTTTCCAATAGGACCGAATTGCACCTTGGCTGCGGCCATGGTGGTCGTCAAAAGTTTGATGGATGGATATGTACCAAGTCACGGAGACTGTACGAGGACCTCACAGAAAATGACTGCTGCGTGAAGGGGCGGAAGTTCATACGGGTGGGGGAAGCGAATCGTCAGTGTCTTATTGTCTTACCACTCAGCTTCAGCCTGGGGTAGGTTCACTAGAGAGGACAGGCATCTTTCACGTGGTAGTGCGCCAGGCGATCGCATAATAAGGAGTCAATGGTGTCACCAGTAATGAAGCTTGTGGGTGTCGCTGTTGCTCTCCACTCTCGTGCACAAGCGGGGGTTTTCATGCGAGGATGAGATGTCGAAGCCTCTCGTCGTCGAGTCAGCTCTTTGCGTGTGCCACTAGAGCTAGAGCATTAATTGTTGGAGTCAACAACGTGGTTCCTGAAACTGCGTAAAGGCTTTGCCGGACAACATCAGATTGAGCGACGAACTGAAGGCGTCGCTCTCACCCAGATCCGGAGTCCACAGCACCAGAGACGAGAAATTGAAAGCCACGATCAAGCATAGTGTAAACTAGCTTGGAGGCCGGTTCGAGATAGTTGGCTCTATGGAGTCTGCCTTCTTCACAGATAGCTTGCTCGACAGCTCAGTCTCCACTTATCAGCTGACATCTGGGGCTTTGCAGCACTGTCTTTGATCGTCATTGCTCTCGAGGCATGGTTCTGCCGATGCTCGAGCCTCGATTCACTCGGATTCGACTTCTTGTGCAAATTGTTGTTGGAAACCCAAGGGGCACGAGGTTGTATTCAGAGTTCATGCCGTACAGCCCGCCTTGGCATCACTACGTGATCCACAAGTACGGTAATCTCTTACCCGGAATACCTTGTCGATTTCCAGCGACCATATCCAGTTATCGCACACTGTGTGGAGCATAATCGTCAAAATCTAGCCCAAAAACCTAGGGACCTGGACTCCGAAATGCTTCCAGACTCTCCATCATCATCAAGTGGGTATTAGGGTTCAGACAGTGGTGTCCGATTCGAGAAAGTTTCCAGAGGTCTGGTACTTTTACAACCCACGGTATCTGATACCGGATTTCCCAAGTCTTTGAGAACGTCCTCCTGTCGATCGAGAGATATGATGCGTAATCGATATGGCTAGAAATGGAAGATCACTGTTATTACACGGATACGTAGCCGATCATGTGAAATTTGGTACCGGCGTTCAGCTCTACTTGCACAAGTGGTGTCGTCTGTGTTATGTCAACTCTGTGGAGCTCAACGTTTGCCTGCATGGACATGGCGAAGGAGGCCCCTGTCGTGCTACAGGGCAGACAACTCGGGCTCGACCTGTATTTGGTAATGAGGTTTCCTTGACTCATGCCATCTTTGAGCACCACTTTCGCTTGTCAGAAAACCTTGCAGCCACGGCTCCAACCCGCAAACACTTTGCCGGTAGTGGTGTGCGCTCAGCCCGAGAACGAAGATATGTTGCGCCTTCTGTGTTGGTACTTGGCCGGATCCTTGTTCTTTGGTAAGATCTATTCCCCACTCGCTCGTGTGTCTAGTCTTTACCCTGTCTACCGCAGCTGTGTCCATACCTATGACTCGATGAATACCCCGACCAGCCAATAGTGATAAGGTGATGACCGGACTCATGGGAACTGGCGATATGCATCTCACCACAGAACCAGGATCCGACCAAGTCCTCGGAATTCTCAGGATATCTTCGTCTGCATGACACTGTCGGTCTTAAGTCGCCAATGAGAAGGGTTCCAGAGCAAATGCCGTAGACTGCTTACAGTGGGTTTGGCACGCTAATGCAGACGAAGATTTCCTGAGAGTTCTAAGAACAAGCACCTGATGCCATCTTACCCTGTGCCTGCATAAGACCAGGAACGCGCGCTTTGCTATTAGACTGGTAACGACGTGGCACAAAACCTGAAACGCGGGGTTTCGGCACAAAAAAAGTCGGTCTCAAGTGGCATCTTATGCAGCAAGGCCATGCGAAGGTTATCGGGGAGTCTTCGACGCCTACCCACTGCGCTGCATCTCGAAGATTCATCTTTCAGCCACTGTAGATTGAACTCTACACATTAGTATCAACCCTTGTCCCCAACCTTGCGTCGCCACGTGCGACTGCTCCTTAACCTCGTGTTCTTTGATTGAGCACAGGATCATTGCGCGAAATGTAGGAGTAACATCCCTGCGAATAGGCGCTTTCGTCTTGGCCGCTTGAGCACTTGATGTGCTTGGGTCTCCCAAAGATCGCACCAACTGACTACCTCGGTACTTTGGCAAGCTCCATGCAGAAGCCGACCTGGGTGCTCTTCACAGCCAAAATTGTCCCTAAAGAAGCCCCTGGTACCACGCCTCGGTGCAAAGGCTTTGGTGTTTATCGTCGTCACAATGGAAGCCCTGAGACTCGACGATGTTAAGGCGAATGCACTAAAAGGGACCTTCTTGGGGCCAGAAAAGGTTCCACTTGAACCTAGGTATCATCCAAGCTGTGCCGGATATGCCACCGACAGAATTCTCCAAGCAAAACGGTCCTATTCCAGCTTCCCGCACCGGCCTTCAGAAATCACCTGCACCATCTACTTTGGTAAACCCAATACAATTGTTAAGCTTCATGACTTCATCAGTAGGTAGGATCATGGCCCCATCCTAGTCGCGTCCGAGGCAGGCTCAGCAAATGCCGATGCGATGTACCAAGTACATTCAAGGGTTCCTGCATAATATTTCAAACAGCGATTTGCTTCCACATCCGCATCTCGTTCATATCTACGAACCTGCAACCCAGCTTCGTGGATGTGCCGCTTCGTGACAATGAACCTAACATTTGGTCCACTATGTCTATCGGTGAAAGGGGCACTGAGCCAGATCACACCTATCGATCGCATGGGAACACGCTACCAAACTCCAGTCACCTTTTTGGCCATAACCACGTATATGCTCCCCCATCTGAGCACATGCCTCGACGATCAAGCTGCAATGAGCATTGATCTTCTATGTGCCGTGGTGCCTGACGTACCTTGATCGTCAAGATTTGATGACCACAGCCCCGCGGCCCACTGAATTATTTGATAGTACTTGGTCGGATGCTGGTATTTAGGATAGTTCGAATCTTGAGTTTTGCGTGTACTTCCACTGTGGCGCGACATTAAATAAGATTCATACTACTCTAAATA